>SNQJ01S0150090.1:12037-31815 GCA_010110895.2 Picea sitchensis | reverse complement strand
GTTAATGTCATGAGTTCATTATAGTTGCTTGATCACTGCTGCGGAACATGACATATTCATTTTTCTGTGAAAGACAGGGTCCAAGCAAGAGTATGGAATATAAAAGAGTGCTAATTGTGTTCATTACAATCATCTTCCCTAGTTCTTATTTTCCCAAGTGACTTTCATAAAACTAAAAAAAAGAAAAACTAACAACTTAAATAGATCTACAAAAAACTATATACAGTATGTATAGTGTCAACAAAATTCATCATTTATGGGGTTGGAGTGGCTAGGTTACCTTCCCAGCCAGCCAAAATCTGAACGGTAGGGTGTTTACTTACTTCTTGGTACAAAGATTCTTTTGAAGGAAGTTAATGGTAGAGTCGTAGCCGGTGCCCATTGACCAGAAATGGAGATCCAAACCTATCGATGGTACTTAAAGTGACCGTGCCATTATCATGGACTTCATTAATTTCATATGGTCCCAACCATCGTGTCTGTAATTTTTCAGGAATATCCTGAAATATGGAATCATAGAGAAGCGCCCAATCACCTTTATTGAATGATTTCTTCTTGATATGTTTATTGTGCCAGGTCGCTCTCTGTTGCTGAATAACAACTGTGTGCTCCAAAGAAGACATGTGTGCTTCATCCAACTCATTGAGTCACTGAAGGCGCTTTTTATGTGCTTATGTAAGGTCTAGTCCAATCTCCTGGGCCATCCTTAGGGTCTTGATCTCAAATTCGACTGGGAAGATGGGTTCTTTACCATAGACTAGGTGATAAGGAGAGTATCCAGTGGTGTTACGCCATGTTGTGCGATAAGCCCATAAGGCATTTGGGATCTCAGTAGCCCAATTCTATCAGTTTGTTGAGACAGTCTTTGTCAGGATTGTCTCCAGGACCTTATTGGTGCTTTCTACTTGCCCATTTTCCTGTGGGTGGTATGGAGAAGTAATTATGTGCTTAATATGATAATTGTACAGGGTGGTGGTGATTCTATGAGCTGTAAATTGTGACCCTCCATCAATGATTACTTCCTTGGGTAGTCCATAGCGTACAAATAATTTGAAAAGAAATTTGATGACTACTTCTTCTATTGCATTTGATAAGGCTTCTGCCTCTACCCATTTGCTCATGTAGTCTGTTGCAACTAGAATATAGGCCTTCTGATTTGACTTCGGATTGAAAGGGCCAACGAAGTCTAGTGCCCATATCTCAAATGGTTCTGTGACTACTTGTGCTTTCAAGGGAATTTCATCAGCCTGACCTGGTTTTCCCATCCGCTGACAACTGTCGTAGGTCTGGATGTATTTCCTCACATCTCTGAATATTGAGGGCCAATAGTAGCCCATTTGTAAAATTTTGTGTCTAGTCCGATGGTTTGGAAAATGCCCACCATAGGGCTCGTCATGTCCTGCCTTCAGTATGTCATAGATTTCATCATCTCGTATGCATATGCGGATCTGGATATCAACTCCTGTGTGGAAGAGATATCCACCGATCCAAGTGAATCATGCACTACTCTAGACAATCAATTTTCTTTCCCTTGATGATAGATGTGTCGGTAATTTCCCTGCTTCCAGATAATTTGTCACATTAGCATACCAAGGTGGTTTTGTAGCAACGACAAACAAATGCTCATCTGGAAATTGATCTTCATCTGTCAAGGAGTCATCTGTTTTGGGTATGCGGGACATGAAGTCTGCAACAAGATTTTCTCTCCCGGTTCAATCTTTGATGGTGATGTCAAATTCCTACAATAGTAATAACCACCGAGTGACCCGTCAATTAGTAATCAGTTTATTAGCTAGATATTTAATAACAGAATGATCAGTATACAAAATAACTAGATAGCCTGTTATATAATGATGAAATTTATTGATGGCATGTATAACAACTAAAAATTCTTTTTCTGTGATTGTATAATTAAATTCAGCTGGAGAAATATTCTTGCTAATAAAATAAATAGTGTAGGGTTTCTTGTCTTCTTCCTATCCAAGGACAGTGCCTATGGCAATATCTGATGCATCTGTGGAGATGTGAAATGATATTTTCCAATTTGGTCCTCTCAACACCGGTGCTGTCGAGATCAACTTCTTGAGTCCTGCAAATGCCACATCACACTTGCCAGACCATTGAAACTCCACATTACTAGTCAAAGCATGTAAAGGTGCAACGGTTCTTGCAAAATTTTCCACAAATCTGCGATAATATCCTAAAGCACCAAGGAAACTACGTACCTCAGTTTGTGTGCATGGTGTAGGTAGATTAAGGATTACCTCTATTTTTGCTAGATCTACTCTAATTCCATCTGCAGAAATATAATTCCCTAGTACCACACCTTCTGTCATCATCATGTGACATTTTTCGTGGCTTAAACATAACCTGGTAGCAATGCACCGTTATAGTACCTTTTCCAAATTATTCAACGCTTGATCGAAGTCATCGCCATAAGGAGTGAAATCATCCATGTAAACTTCAATCCCTTCACTAATCAGATTGTTGAATATGCTCAGGATGGCCCTTTGGAATTTGGCTGGGGCGTTACATAGTCCAAAGGGAAATACTCTGTATGAAAAGGTACCCCAGGGGCATGTGAATGTAGTTTTATCTTGATCTTCTGGGGCAATTTGGATCTAATTGTAGCCACTAAATCTTGGGGATGATCACTAATAGGGAAACCCACCGACTATCTGAAATAGGATATATAAAATCTATGTCCAACAACTTTTGTTATTCTTCTTTAACAATATCCTTGAGGTGGGTATTCAATCTTCTCTGTGGCTGTTGGATAGGTCGAGCATCTTTGTCAATATAAATGTCGTGTGTGCAGAGTTGCAGATCAACACCTTTCATGTCAGAATACTCCCAGGCAAAAGATTGCTAGTATTTAGAAAGGACTTGAGTTAGTTTTTGTTGTTGTTGCTCATCTAAATTGGTATTAATGTTCAGAGACTTCCCTGGTGCAATCTCAACGGATTTGCTGTTATGAATGGCAGTAGTTGAGATTTTTTGTTCCATTAAATCTTCCAGCGAGTCTCCCTCTGCTTCACAGTCTAGAACATCTTGGAGCATCTGGCACATTGGGTTACCCATGATGGTTGGGTTGTTAATAAACCCACTGATTACATCATCTTCTAATTGGTTCTTGAGTTTGAGATATTATTCCAGCGTGAGAGGGGCTCGTAGATCCTTTTCTGGATATCGTGGTGGTGACAATTGTGGATATATGAAAGTTGGGCTTGTCTTGGTTGGAGGATATAAGATGAGATTTTTTGTGACACCTCCTCTAGCAATTGTCATATTACCCGTTCGAAATCCTATATACGCCTCTGCTGTTGCAAGCCATGGTCTGTTGAATATCAATGGATGCCCTTTGAGTCCACTTCTTGGGTTGATAATGAGGAAATCTGCTAGATATTCCCAAGAGTTGACTGAGATTGCTATATCATGTAGTGTGATGATTTGTATAACCGTTGATCGATCAACCAATTGTAACATAATTGGGGTGGGTTTGAAGGAGTCGAAACCCAGGGTGTTGCAGGTTTCCATAGTCAGGATGTTGATGGCCGCCCCCAAATCAACTAGTGTATTTGGAAAAGAACAACCCTGGATCTAACTGTTACTATGGGGTTCCCTAGATCTGCATATTTGGCTGGTTCTTGTCTCCCTATAATTAGATCAGACATGGATCTTACTACACGAACTCTTGATGATGAATTTTTAATTTTCCTAACAAGCTTCCTCCCACATAGTTCCTTGATTGTCTTTGCATAAATTGGAATGTCTTGCAGAGCCCGCAGGAGTGGAATCTTGACATATAAATTCTTGAGTTCCCCTACAATGTCGAAGTTAGGATACATGGTAGGTTTTGCTATCATCAATCTTTCAGGGAACAAAGGGGAAAGAGTTGCATCCTTATCAGGATCACGTGACTTGACTGTGTTTCCCCCTTGCTCTATTTCTTTTGTTATTACCACAGTCGAGGGTGTTATTGCTGGTTGTTTGTTATTTTCATTCTCCTGCTCTTGGAAAATGTTACTTTCTTTAGGAGAGATTATACGCCCCGATATCAACCGGAGTTCGTTGCACCTTACCGAGTTGGTTTCCCCTTCCCCATTCTCCATAATATGGACGAGCTGAGTCGGTCTATTATTAGGATTTAGGTGGGGTTGGGATGGTAATTGAGGGCGCAATTGCGATTGAGGGTTTTGAGGCAACTGGAGTGGAGCTTGCAATGTGGGTTGGGTTTGAGGGGCCATCCCCATGGGTTGATTATTTATCCCCATGGGGCGCTACCAATTCTGGTTCCAATTTTGGTTTTGGGCAGTCATGTTGGACCACTGCGAAGGGTAGGGGTTGTTATTTGAGTTTTGCTAGGATGAGGTGGGGTATTGTGAGTTAGGCCAGGTGGAACTAGTTGGTTGATTCTGCTAGATGGGATTTGCAGTGGGTTGGTTTTACCAAGTGGGATTTGTAGGTGGGTATTGCTGGGGTTGCTAGTTCTGATTAGTAAACGACTGGCCCTGCCATGCGTTACAAAAATTTTGCTACTGATTATACTGTCCAAAAAAGAAAGAGGAGGGGTCCTAGAGTGTATTTGGAGGCCGGGCCTGCCATTGACGACGCTGAGCCATCATATATAATGGTTTTGTTTCCTCTTTTGCTTCTCTAAAGACAACTTTCAGTCCAGGTAGCGATGGGCATTGCTCTGTTGCGTGATCTTTGGCGCAAATAGCACAAACTCAAACCACATCCAAAGGACATTCCCTTGGACCATGTTCTTTTCTGTATCTGTGGAAAAATATGGCCAAAGTGTATTATGCTTCTGCTTGTTTCTGTTTGGCCTGCAATACATCTAATTGTGTAGTCAGAGTGCTCAGAATATCTTTTTTGAATTTTTATAAGAGATTACCAACTTCAGCTCACGTAACACCCCTGCTGGTGATATTGCTATTTCTGGTGAGGGAAGTCCACATTCCTGATCTGGTCTGTGTACTTCCTCGTGAGCACCTGATGCAAAATATAACGATGTTATCATAGGTTTCTTGATAAATGTCACCCTTCCCCATTAAATTCAATGTTTCTACCCATTCATCTTTCATTCCTTTTATCAAAGTGGCTTTGAGCACCTCACATGGTAATGTTCCATAAGGAGACCTTTGTAAATTATAATTTAATATTTCAACATATTCTTCTAATGTCTCATTTTTTTTTGCAGTCATTTGAAATATTTCATCTTTTAGGTCCCTGGTCCTACAATAATCCTGGTATTTTTTCAAGAAGGCCCGTTTCATCTCATCCCATGAGTTTATAGTTCTGCCTCCCAATCCCATAAACCAACGTAGAGATAATCCTTTCAAAGTGGAGGGGAACAATTTTAATTTTTGGGGTTTAGAGGTGTAATCATACCCTCTACATAGGACATCAAATTCAAATAAGAATGCATCCGGGTCTTTTGAGATCAATCCATGGAAGGTTGGCAGGTTTTGCCTTCATGGGGGCATAGGCAATTGGATCAACTATCGGATATTCCAATGTGGAGGTCTGGGTTTGTTGTTGATTTGGTTGTGCAATTTGGTCGAAGATCTACTAATAACATTCAGGAATTTCTTGGCCTGGGTATTCTTTCGATTGATTACTTGTTCCCCTAGGGGACTTGATTGCACTCCCTCTATCTGGGATTTTGGGTATGCCTTCTTCTTTCACAGGAGNGATGGGTATGCCTTGGCAACCCCGCTGGTATCTCCTTCTCCTTCCTCCAGATTACGAGAATTTCCCTCTTCTAAAGGGTTGAAGGGTGGAAGATTTGTGCTTTGAAAGATTTTCTCAGTCCCTTCAGTTTTGCTGTGAATCTTAGCGTGGGTTGCAGTTGGTGAAATTGCTACCTGAGGGATTTGGGTAGATCCTTTCCTAGGTCCAACCGAAGCTTGAGATTCAACTTTTCGGATGATGTCATCCATGAAAGTGCTTCTCCTTGGGAGAACCAAGCCCTGGGGTTTGGTAGTTTTTGGTGGGGGTTTTGGTTTTTCAGGATCTTTCTTTTTAGTCATACACACTTCACGCAAAAATAAATTCAAAAGAAAAACCTATATAACCTCTTAAGTGTCAATTGGAGGTAAGCATTGGCATAAGCATCTTACTTATTTCCTGCATAGGTTCTTACCTTTCATATTCAATACCTCGTCCTCCAGTGACACAACCTATGCTACCTTTGACATTCTCCCCGGCAACGACGCCAAAATGTTGGGCTGTAAAGTTGTCCTAAAAACATCCTTAGTTTAACATTAATTTATCAACCCGAGGATTCGTCTTTTATCTCAAGAATATCAGCAAAGTCTATGCAGATAGCTCGTAGAGGCTAAAATCACGTAGTTAAAGAAAATCTGAGTTTATCACAATTACGTTCCTCAAATGTTCATTAAATATTATGAGACTAAGATCTTAATTAACAGAATCGAAATCTGATTAACAACATGCTGCGAATGATAAGGAATTGACTAATACGTTGAATTAGTTTAACTAAGATGCAGTAATTGAATCTGAGTAAAGACTTGCAGAATTAATTATCAACTATGAATCAAATTGCTAGAAAGGAAATAGTGAATTACTCTATTTACAGAAAGAAACAACAATTATAATCTAATCGACAGGGACAATAATTGTAACTTAATTGAAAGGAACAACAAATGTAACTTAATTGAAAGGAACAACAATTGTAACTTAATTGAAAGTAACAACAAATGTGAATTTAAGTAAAAGGAACAACACGTATGAAAATGTGAGAAACTGTCAAGTAGTAAACTACAATAATAGAAGTTGGAACAACAATCATTAATGATGATGATGATGATGATGATTAACGTCCACTAAGACCTAATTGGTCTATCAGACCTTAAGAGGGTAAGTGATTACTTGTGATTCTTTAGAATTTTGTTTTTGTGCTCGAAAAGCATTAAGACAAGCTTTCCAAGATCACCATACTTTTGTTGAGTTAAGAGGTTAGGAAGGTTGGTAGTGTGATCAATATTTTGAAAATTAGATCTAATACTTCGAGGGAAATGTATATCTTCTATACACAAACAACATAAAATCATTAACACACTTATGCATTCGTCTTAACTATTGTGAAGGAGATTTGAATCATAAAACACAAATCAAACCGATACAATTACAGATTGAGACAGTAACTTCTTCAGACTTGGCCCTTGGTCCTCAGAAGCACTACTACTAGAAACTCAGTATGTAGAAATGGTGAAAATGTCCAAATCTTTTATTGATTCCATAGCTGGTACAACATTTACAAAAACTTCTTGCGCAGAGCAATTCTGAGTTCTGAATACTTGAATGGAATTCTTAGATTATCCTTTCATGATCTATTACCCTCTATATATTACAATAATCTGGGTAAATTAAGCCATCCTGAGGATCGAGAGATCCTCAGGATTGCTTTACTATTATAAAGTTACAAGATAGAAAATCAATCATCTTCAAAACTGCTTTGCACCAAAATTCCTCAACCTCCAATAGCTTACGCATCTTCAATATCTCCTTTACTATCTCATGTTTGACAATATTTATTCATTCCTATAACAAAATCAACAGTCCAATCATATTTTAGAATCTATTTAATATAACTTTAATAATATCGCTAGAAGACATACTAATCATTTTCTATCCTTTTTATCCCTAATTAACAGAAAAGTCAATCAAGATCACATCATGAACTGTGGGAATAAGGAGGATATTTGTACCTTTTTCATAACCCAACAGTTACCCCATGTGCATCTACATATAACATACAACAAGGAGCATAAGTTTAGTAGCAAAGGTTTATTGCACCTTTTTTTGTCACAATAATACATAGCATTAGAGCTTGTGTGTAGTCATTTTATTTAAAAGAGCCCCAATATTATCCCTTTGCAAGATCATATTTAAACCAATTAATGCCATATATAATTGCAATACCAAAACAAAACTTATAATAATCCTTTCATCCATAGGGAAGCCTTAAAATAATCTGTGAGTGGCCATCAAAACTATCAGTGCCATGCATTAATCAACCAATCATCTTATGTCACCACAACATTTTAACCATGATTCGAAACAAAAAACTGTAGAAGACTGTGTTGGTACCATCACATAAGCAAACAACATAAGTGAAACATATCCATCATAGTGCCACAAGTCTACAAGGGGGTCCCACCTACTAGTTTATTATTAATATTAATAATTAATAGGGCTTGGCAATCATTTGCGAGAATAGTATTCATCGTTGCATTTTTAAGCGTGAACAAATTGGTGAATCCATAGGGACATCTGTTTCCAACAGATTAAGAACTCAAAATATCTAGTTTCGTAGACCATGTGAAACATTAGATCAAGGAATTATATATCAGAATGATTATGCAATAGGGGAAGTGAGGCGATTTTAAGGGAAAAAAATGATTTGGGATTTTGGAAATAAATCATGGAAAGTGTTACGTATGAGGGGCTTATTCATGTATGCATAAAATTCGATTAATCATAGTGAAAGCATTCTTTTTTTTAAGGAGAAAACTTTCTGGTGTGCTCTTTTTGAATCTCGGGGCGGAGGGAAGAAAAGGAAAGAAAAAAATAGGGATGAAAAACCAAGTATCTTATCTAACAAAATTATTGGAAGCATATAGCAATTTCAATGATGTCTTCAAGGAGGGACATCATGATAGTTTTGTAACCTGATTGTTATTGATTAACAATACTTGCAAAAATAACAACGTTGTGGCAAAATTGATCCATAATTTTATTTCTGAAAATAAAATAAATCAATAAAAGAAATAAAACAACACAAATGAAAGAGAGGAACAAAATCAAAGCAATGAAACAAAACTATAATACAAAAGTAATTCCATACAACCTTTTAACTTTCAAACTGGTTCCACATAGTGTTTCAAGTGGGAACCGTTGGTGCTATAGGAAAATAATCACTCTTCCAAGTCCTTTAGAATATAAGAATTTGTGCCCAGGACAAAAGCAATTTTAAAAGGATCTAACCATAACTTTTGAAACTTTGAATGCGTTCCTCTATCAGCATGAGCTGAATCCCACAACAAGACTTTCTCATTGACCTTAAATCTAAAAACTTTTTCACTTTTATTAAAATATTTCTTTATAGTTTGTTGTCTTCTCTTTATGTTCTCCAAGGCAAACATCCCTTGTTCCTCTAAATCCAACAATGCATTTATCATTTGAGGGATATTAGAAGAATTCAATTCTTCAATCTGTAGCATCAGCCGTAGAGAAGAAACTTCCAGCTCGGTAAGCAGAATAGCTTCTTGACCATAAACAAGTTGAAAGGGAGTGAAACATGTGCTCACCTTGGTATTAGTGCGATTTTCCCAAAGGGCGTAAGTGAGGAGAGTGTGCCATTGATGAGGCTTATCTTCAATGAGCCTCCTGATAATTCTAACTAGATTTTTGTTGGTAGACTCGGCTTGCCCATTTCCTTGAGGGTACTAAGTTGATGAGGTAAATTTTTAACTCCCAGTTTAGCTAGACACTGAGTCATCTTAGCAAAAATAAAAGTGGGACTATTGTCTGTAATAATCTCTAAAGGAAGGCCAAATCTGGAAAAAATATTAGTTTCAAGGAAAGAAATAACTTTCTCATCTCGCGAATGCTTAAGTGGGACAAATTTAGTCCATTTTGTAAAGTAATCGGTGGCTATCAAGATAACAACTTGCCCTGTTGAAGATGGAGGATTAATAGGAACAATAAAGTCTAGACCCCATTTTGAAAAAGGAAAGTCAGGGAGGATAGGTTGTAAAGGAATGGCAGAAAGATGTTCTTTCCCAACAAACTTTGGGCACTTGTCACAAGATCTTGAAAAGTTATAAGAATCTCAAAAAATTGAAGGCCAATACTACCCTTTTTTGATGATTTTAAAAGCAGTAGTTTTAGCAGAAAAGTGGCCACCCATATGAATAATAGAATCTGAATGTCCATGGGTTTCTTGTAACAATTTATGTGCTTCCTCATTATTTACACAACGAAGTAACATACCATCGACAGATCTCCTAAACATGAAGTCTCCTAAAATGACATATCTGGAAGATTCAAGATAGAGCCTTCTCCTTTGATGAGTATCTAAGCTATCTGGACATCTCTGATTTTGAAAGTAATACACCAGATATTTATACCAGGAATGTTCAACTATAGGAAGGATTTGACTATCAATATAAAATAGTGCTGACAGAGGGTTATCTTGTTCATCAATTTCTTCACTTGCTTCAGCATGTTGAGCCAAGTGAAGGGCTAAGTCATGTCGCTTAATGGTTTTTAAAGTCATGATGGTTAAATTATGCTCCTGGATCTTGGGAAGCCAATGTGCAAGCTTACCTGAAAGATAAGTCTGTGAGAGAAAAAACTTGACAGCAGGTAAAGGGACTTTTACTAGTGTGTTCTTGCCTAAGATAAAGTGGAGAAATTTCTCCATAGCTTTAACAAGAGAAAAAGCATGTTTTTCAATATCAGAATATTTGAATTCATCATTTGATAAGTTTTGACTCATGTAATCTCCTGGTTTTTCATAACTCTGGTCATCACATTGTATGAGGATAGCAGAGACTGCTTCCTCTGTGGAATTAGTATATATCATAAATTCTTTTTCAAAATATGGCTTTTCCAAAACCAGTGCGGAACTGATTTCCTTCTTAATCCTTATGAAAGCATTCTGAAGTCACCAGTCCAAGAAAATGAGCGATCTTTCTTAAGAATATTGTGAATTGGTTTGACCATTACAAAAAAATCAGGAACAAACCTACATACAAAGTTGATAATGCCCATAAAGGCTTGA
Source organism: Picea sitchensis (assembly GCA_010110895.2). NCBI lineage: Eukaryota > Viridiplantae > Streptophyta > Pinopsida > Pinales > Pinaceae > Picea > Picea sitchensis. The sequence continues at coordinate 20,996 of SNQJ01S0150090.1, read as the reverse complement.
ACCTCCTTTTTGGAAGTGGGGGCAGGAAGGTTTAGAATAGCAACAATCCTTTCGGGATCTATGCTTATTCTTGAATCAAAGACAATATGCCCAAGGATCTTTCCCTTGGTAACGTCGAAAATAGACTTAGAAGGATTTAAAGAAATGCCAAATTTCCTGCATCGCATGAGAACCTTTCTAAGATGACCAAAATGATCTAATCGGTTCTTTGAATATACCATCAAGTCATCAAGATAAATCTGAATAATCTTACCAATTAGATCATCAAAAGATATCTGCATATCTCTTTGGAAAGTGGCACCTACATTAGATAAGCCAAAAGGCATGCGTTCATAAGCAAATGTGCCCAATGTGTAATGAAAGTGGTTTAGTATTTATTTGTCATTTTTACCTTGATCTGATTATAACGAGGAAAATCCTCAAGTAAGGACATCATCCGTGACCTTGCAACTTGCTGCAAAATCATTTCCATATTAGGGAGAGGAAAATGGTATTTTATACTCGCTCTATTTAATGCGTGGAAATCAACGCACAATCGGATCTGACCAGTTGTTTTCCAAACGAGAACCAAATTGGAAACCCACTCGGAATACTTAACATGGAAAATTATCCCAGCCTTCAAAAGTTTTTCCAACTCCTTCTGAATAGTTGCTTCAAGTGCAGGTTTAATGGGTCTTTGTTTTTTCCTAATCGGTTTTATGCCTTCCTTGATATGAATTTCATGTTGTATAAGAGTAGGATCAAAACCACGAAGATCCTCATAGGACCAAGCAAAAACATCTTGAAATTCACAAAGTAACTCAGTGAATTTCAACTCTTCTTCGTCATTACATTGGGCACCTATCTTAACATCCTTTTGGGAATCATGTGTCCCAATGTTCAAGGAAATGGTTTCACCCAATTTCCTTTTTGACTCCTCTTCTTTATGTGTTTATTTGTTTCCTACATCACTTGATGAAACCAAAATTTCTAGAGGAGTCAAGCCCCTTGATTTTTTTTTGTTTTACATGGATATAATCTTCTTGGGATTATGTGGTTCATTTTGTATGAAAGCACATATTTTTTCATCACTAGGGAAGACCTTCCAAGACTCTACGTTGTCAGGTATATGTGGACGATATAAGGATTGAAAATTATAATCAGGTCTTTGTGGCAGAAGTTGTAGAGTAGGAGAGGCTGCAAAAACAACTAACCTGTCAGCCATTGAATCCAGTTCCCTTTTAACATGAGTGATTTTAAATGATAATAAGTTAGAGATAAGCACCCAAACAGTTTGGGTGCAGCATTTCATTAAATTGTTGCTAGGAGAATATATTTTATGTACAAGGTTCACAACAAGCTCAGAGTCCCCAAAAACTGTAAGGTGTCCACAACCCAGATTATAGGCATTTTCAATGCCTAGAAATAATGCTTCAAATTCAGTGACGTTGTTTGTGCAAGAAAACTCTAACCTATAGGAAAAATTGTGAATTTTACCTACAGGTTATTACAGGATAATGCCAGCTCCATTACCTTTATTGGAGCATGAACTATCAAAGTGCATATGCCGCATCCCATCCTCCAGGTCAATTTCTTCCAGGGTAGTGTTATCCTCATCTGCAAATATGGAGTACACTCCTAAGTCCTCCTCTACATAGTTTACATTAGGCTATGGGACACTTTCTATATACGGTGAAATTATTCCCTCCCTTAGGACTATGATGTTCTTTCCATTTCGAGGAACGGATAAGTGTGTCCCGTCAAGTGAGATATATCCACCTATCAAAGCTTGCTAGTCTCTTCCTAAGATGATTGAATAATTACTCACTGGCATGTCAATTACCTGAATATTAAGGGTTGTCCTTATTTCAGAATGTGCGCACAAAACCAAAGTCACATCTTTGATTTCACCTATGGTTGATTGTTGTAAACTATTATAAGAGAGCATGCTTCTGGCATTTTCATTGGTACAAGACAAGCCTAGCTCTTCCATAATAATTTTCGACATTACGTTTGGGCTCGAACCACCGTCAATTAGACAACAATGGGATATTTTGTCCATAATATTTATAGAAATGAAAAATGGGGGATTTTTTTACAGTGTGTCTAAATCTATTTACACCTACTTTATTTACACTAGAATCCTCTTCTTTTACCTCTTTATATATATTGGCTATGGTGGAAGCTTTTCCTTCCATGAAAATTTTCAAATGATTTTGTTGCTCAGGGACATGATGGGTATCTGAGCTACCAATCATTGATGAGGCTGGAGGTTGAGATGAAGAAGCACCTCCAGTTCCACTAGAGCCACCCACATATGTCATTTTGTGAATGATGGGTAAAAGAGAGAAAGACGAACTAGCCGAATCAGACAAAGTTCACCTTAGAGTACCTTGTTGGGTTGACAAAACAACGTTTCTTCTTCCTATTTCAGCGATAGGGGTGATTTCAAGAGATAAACTTCTTCTTCTTCTAGAGATGTGAGGGTTTAAGGACATGAAAAGAAGATCAAAACTTTAGGAAAAATAAATTTATAGTTGATTCCTAGGCTGCCTTTGCCTGGCCTCCCAGCGTTCCCGAACACTTATGTCTTGTTCAATTACTTCCCACGAGCGTTCAACCTCAGCCCGGGTATTAGCGGTTTCTAAGATGGTATTGAATAAGGTTAAAGCAATGTTGGTTTGGTCTTTAAGACCGGGTTCAATATTCTGCTGCCTTGTAACAAGTACTATTATGAGAAAAGAAAACAATCAAATAATAGAAAGAAAAAATATAAAATATTAAATGATAATGTGAATACAATCAACCAGAGAGATATGGAAGATCTGCCCAGTATGGTCGCCAAATAAATTTTGAGGAAAAGATATGAATTATCTTACACAATCATTTTCGAATCTTGACTGGCTAGGACAAGATAGTCGAGAATGTCACCCTATGTTTTATAGCCTCAAAAATATTTTCCCAACCCGCCAGTACTAATTACAAGGGTTTAGGCCGATTTATTAATGAAAAAAATGTTTGAAACTAACCTAAAATTTTATATAATTTTATGAAAAATATACAGATTACAGAAAGTAAATATGGAGATCAAAAAACAAAAGTAACCAAGTCATAAATACACATAAATGAGACAAAATAACAAACTGATTTATTCCATTCGAGATATCAAAAGTGTTTTTCTCTTTACAAAATCCTTGCGAGGGCATGAACCAAAGTATAATTTAGATATCCTCGATGAACACCATTCAAAAGGTCTCTGACAAGAAGTAAAAACTGAATTTATAATCTGGATCAACTTGCCACAGACTGCTGCCAATTTGACTCTGCAAAATATCCTTTATCAACTATGAAACTTAATCCACAAACAAACAAGAATACACATACTATCAAGGATGGATAAACACCTCTAAAACAAGCATCTGAATGATTGGGTTCAATTTTGAACCTTTTTGTCTACAATAGGGCCCTGCTATCAAAAAGAGAATAAGGCTTTGAATAAACTCAAGAATGAATGAAAACTGAACTATCTCATGAAATCAAAAGAGAAAACCTTAGTCTTGATTTCTCCTTCTATTCCCCTCTTGTTTCTCCTTCTCATTTAGCTTTTATGCCTTCCAAATAAGTTGAAGTAGTTCAACTACTTTCTTTAGTTAAGTTAGTTTGACTTAACTAACTTAGTTTAGGAGAAATAATAATAATAATAATAATAGTTAAGGGACTTTAATTAATAATAACTAGGTAGGTGGGACCCCTTCTGACTCCCGTCTTTTTCCTCTTTTCAAATTATAAACTAAAACACAAATGGATAATCATTTCAACACATGCCACCCGTGTAACTCCCTTAGATACCTTCAAAATTGAATATTTAAATATCAGAAATAATTTAAATCATATCCAAAAACATATAAATATCCACATAATCCATATTATCAACACTAATGGATAATCATTTCAACACATGCCACCCATGTAACTCCCTTAGATACCTTCAAAATTGAATATTTAAATATCAGAAATAATTTAAATCATATAAAAACATATAAATATCCACATAATCCATATTATCCAAAAATAGCTTGTTGTCCAAACTTTCTGCAGACTACTGTCTTCATCAACTCAATCATAAAAACACATAAATTAAAATCCATACTTGCCACTCTGAGAGGCAATTTTTCTTTTATCACTGTTGTCCACCTTTGATTTTCTAGAATTAGCCCGTGGTTGATTTGAACCTTGAGGTTGTATCTCACTAATTACATGGGAAAAATCATCCTTCAAATGCATGCATGAGGACATGGATTTTGAGGAGTCATTTGAGGGAGAGGAAGGGGAGGCAACAAATTTTCCTTTATCTTGCACATGGGGGACATTAGTTTTAAGTCTTTTACTAGCATGCGAGGATTGAACAGGTGAATGAACAAGGGAAATCTGAACATTAATATTTACAAGAGGTGGAGGATGTAATGACAAATTGGGCCAGCCATGATGGTGAGTGACATCCGGGTGGACAATCTCTTGCCATCCATCATTTGTAGGGACTTCTGGTTGCAAGGACACATGAGGAGGCACATGAATACCAGGGATGTTTTGAGGTTGGAAAGGAGGTCTCTCTGGTCGAGGTTGTACTATTCCTTTCTCGATCCAGTTAAAGAACCCAACTTGGAACAACTCGTTCAATTCCTGGGGATCAACATCAAAATGAGTGGAGAATCTAGGCCTTCTAGGCCCTCTGTTCCAATTTCCTCTTCCTCTATTATTTCTACCATGGCTGCCCCTACTGAAGAAACTCATCCTGTAGCAACAATTCATCAGTTACTAAGCCCTTAATAAACCATACATGACATTCTTCTTGCATGAATAAAAAATTGGCTCAGAAATTGACACGAGATACATGCAAATCCATCTATAATAAACTATTTAATAATCACTAAGTGAGTAGGGGGTGGAAGGCTTCATGGGACATATGGAGGGAGTATAATGAGAGAAAGTTGGTATAATGAGAGGGGATAATTACATGAATATTTCTCAACAATTAATTAAATAATTTAACTGTGTAATAAAATACCAAAATATCAGTTCCAACCATTGTTGTGTTATCTCTTGTGTTGATGTTACATAGAAATTTTTTAATTTATTTTACAGAACAAGGATTTCATAAATGAAATTGGGATTATGAGGGGAATATAATGAGCGAAAAGTGGTAGCATGACATGGACATAATATGGATAATGTTCATATAAAAATAAATCAAATCAAACAATCAAACATATCTCTGTTCATACCTCCACAATTCAATCAATATTCACTTTTCAAAACCACCATCTAAACTGTTACTTCCTTTACAGATTGCTTGCTAGCTTCCAAAAAAATAATTCATATGCCCAAAAATACTTAATTATAGCGACCTTCTCACCTATATAAACTTTATATAACAACCCTAACAAACAACATGGCCATTGATATGATAAACATAATAACCCTTTGAACCACAACCATTCATATTCCAATGCTAAATATCCTTTTTTTCTTCTTCTTTTAAAAACCAATAAAATATGCACAGTGATTCCAACCATTTATATCCAATATTTATTCTTTAAAATCGATAAGAGTATGAACAATATTTACCAACATTTGTTCATTATTCAAACATTGTTCGACATGATCAAATTGGGCATTAAAACTCTTAATCGGGCTTGATCCAGATCTAGGAGCGAAACAAATTGATTAACACACTGAATACAATAAGCACAAAGATATGGAGAATAACAAAAATATACAACAAACAATATCTTCTATTAAATAATGAAATAGGCTGAAGCTGTAAAACTGTAGAACTAAAACACTTGCTCGAATGGTGGTAGCTATCTCAGAGAAGAGATGTGGTTGATACGTGCATCCGTATAAGAAGAATGGATTACAATGAGGCTCTAGAGGCATTTTTTATATTACTCATGAATTCCAAAACCCTAGACATCCAAAACCCTAACCCTAGAAGGTGAAACGCCAAAAGTCATGTGGGCCCTATGGGTAAGTTGGTGTAATTTGGTACCTCAAATTCCAAGGGTCGTAACATTTTCATACTAACTCTGTTTTAGGCGTGTGATAGCCCGTTGGAAAGGTATTTCAGAGAGCTACACATTATGCCATCAAACTCAATCTCCAACTATAGTTTGATTGTGGAGAGCCAAAAAAACAACGTTTAGGGCCACAAAACAGCCTTGGAAGTACAACAAGATGTGCTGACATGAAAACATACAAAATAAGCTAGTTGGATTAGGCGAGAGGCCTCACATATCCATCTAGAGGATGTGTGGGGCTTCAGAAAGCCCTAGAAGTGTAGAAATCACAAACACAAAGCAATACAAAAGAACGTGATGAACAAAAAACTGACATAAGGAGCCAGTTGGAATAGGTGGGTGGCCACCAATATCCACTTGGATCAATCCTCCCCCCTTATGAAGCAATGGTCTCCATTGCGTTGAGTTCCTACATCAGGTGAGGAAAATTTTGCTAGATTTGGCCATGGGTGAGCCACTTGCCTTGATGTAGGAGTTTCCCTACCTTGACAACCCAATAAAGATGGATTTGTTGTTGGCGTTCCCTTGACCTATGTGTCCACTATCTGTGATCTAGGGGATCAAATTTTTGCTCAAAATTCAAAGTGCTTGGAATCACTTCAAATCGAACGAGAGCGTAGGCCTCATCATCATGAACCCAACACAACTCATTTGGGTTCAAATGAACATCGGATGAGAGAGATATCGCGTTCTGTTCAAAATGACAAATAGGCAAAAAAAATGTGCTGACTGTACAGTCCGTACGGATGCTAACGTGGTAGACCATATGACACGTGGCAGGTAGTTGTGTGGATAGTTGGCATATGACATGGCTTGTTTGCAGTGAATGGGATGGTGACACGTGGCCCAATCAATGGCTTCCATGTGTCACCTATATATTGGTTTAAAATTTATTTAGAGTCCACCAGATTCGACCCCGTGACCTCCACCCGCGTGAAAAGCTTTGGCAAAGACCACCAACCAACGCGCCACCATAGTGTTTCTTAACACTATATGGTGCAAAATATATTTGAGTTTAAATGTTGTAAAGTTTGGGCGGGGGTCGGGCTGGGGCTTAGCCCCAACCCATGGTTATGTTGTTATGTCATATGGCCACGGTTTAAACCTTTGCGCATGCACATTCAAACTTTAACCCCGGTCGTATACATTGTAATAAGACCACAGGACTCGCGACATGTTTTAAATCATAGCGCTTTTTAATATGAGCCCGGTCACATGTGTTGTGCATAGAACCACCGATGCGCCCGACCGTTGTCCTTTGGTTTGGACTCGGCCCTTTTTTATTTTGCGCGCGAGGTCATATGGTGGCCATGTGCACGTGGGCCTTAGACGGTTAAGGGCCAACGCGTAACCGTTCTACAGTTTGTACTGGTTGTGCGGTTGTGCCCGGTGCTAAGTTTTAACACATAAAAGAGCATGGGGGCTAGGTTGAGGAAACAAGGGTGCATTTTGGTGATCCAGAGACAACAAATTTGAAGGGGAACTTCCAGGAAGCCTATCTTCTTCAATTTTTGGCCAAACGAGGTGCCGAAAAAGCCCAACTAGGGGTTTTTGGACGTTTTGAAGCCATTGGAGCCATCTATTTGGAATTTTGAGCATTGTAAAGCACATATTTGAGCACTTTGAGAAAATAATACAAAAGATCCATTGGAAGCTGGACCAGGAGATGTAGCCCAAGAGAGGGGTGAACTCCTTTATCATTTGCCGTGTTATGTGTTTTATGTTCACTATTTAATGCTGCTGTTTATATGCATCTTGAATGAGTAAATTCTATAAAATTTGTGTTGCAAAATTGATCCATTTGCATTTTAACACATGAATTAAATCTTGCAAATAATTTCAAGAATACAAGTCTTCTTCATTTTTAGATTAATCTGATCAGTGAATGCTTGTTCCATGGAGTCAGGGTTGAGCTCTATTGGTGTCAGTTGTTCTGCTATCTCAGAGGTGTCCAATAATGAGGGAAAATATGGCCGACGGAAGTCCACATTGAATAATGGATGCAGACCAAGGAAGGGTGGAGTGTTGAGCTCAAAAACATTACTACCCATAGCCTTGGTGATAGTGTAAGGCCCATAACGAAGTGGGTGAAGCTTTCAATGGGGCCCGTTGAGACACTCCTTCTGAAAATGTAATCAAACTTTGTTTCCAACCTGAAACTAGTGTGGTACCCTATGTTGATCATGGGGATGCTTGTACTTGGCATTGGATTTATGCAAAATATCCTGAACCTATTGGCGGATGTGATGAATATTCTCAATGAATATGGTGGCTTTTTCAATCGCAAATTGATCAGGGGAAGAGTCTCCTTGTGCGGTGGCAAGAGGAAGGGAAACATCAATAGGTCCCAAGGGTTGGAATCCCAGAACCACCTGAAATGGGCTATGGCCGATGGAACTATGTAGAGCCATTTTGTAATGTGTTGGACATATGGGAGACTCTTGTCCCATGTACGTGGATGCTTAGAATTGTACATGTGAAAGATGTGCACAATCACATGATTGTCGACCTTTGTTTGGCCATCGGTTTGGGGGTGGAAAGTGTTAGGCGGAAATATTGCCGTTTAATTCCGTTGTAGTATTTTCCCAACCATTTAATTTGTCAATCTCAGGTTTGTAGGCTTACAAAGCACACACACTATATATGCAGGACTGAAGTAGAAGTAATCTAATCTAAATTGCTGAAATGAAACTAATCTAGGAAAGCATGAAACATTAATCTAGAAAAGCAGGAAATTGCATAAAGGAAAAACAATACAACATGTGAAGAGTTAACGACAAATAACACATGTGAGCTCACACAATAAAGCTATATTGAATTACATAACAATAATCAAATGACAATCATGAAAGCATAACAATGAAAGAATATGAATCAAAGCTAAGAATCCCTTTCTCTTTTGA
>SNQJ01S0150090.1:0-12027 GCA_010110895.2 Picea sitchensis | reverse complement strand
AAAACATGTTGATTTTCTAACATTTAATCACAAATTCCTTTTAAATACTAAAATGAATAAAGTGGATAACAATAAGGTGAAACCCAAGTATATTTATGGAAATGATATCATGAAAGGTTAATGGGGAGATGAAATGTGAAGAAGGATGATGGGAAAGGTGGATGAGAATAGGACATTTCTAAGCCCCAACAAAAAGCAGTGGATTTGGTGAGCTTGGTGTCCAACAGAGACTAGAGACTTGACCAAAAGGTGTTGAGGAACCTGCTGTCTTGGTCGAAGATGATGGTATGTGGTATCCCAAAGTGGACCCAAACTCATTCGAAGAAGAGATTAGCCGTATCTTCCACTGTGAAATTCTTCTTATAGGCTATGAGGATGGCCATCTTCGAAAACCGATCAACGACCATAAACACACAGTCATTTTCTTGCTTGGTGGACGACAAGCCAGACATGTAATCCATTGAGATGGATTCCCAAAGTTTCTTGGGAATATGAAGAGGGGTGTATAAGCCTTACTTCTTGATGGATGGCTTGGAAATGGCACATGCAATGCAAGATATGATATGCTTGTTGACATCCTGTAGAAGTTTTGGCCAATAAAAATGTTTCTCAATAATGACCACAGTTTTCCCCACGCCAAAATATCCTGCCACCTGACTATAGTGAGCTTCCCAAATCATCTTTGCATGCTCAATTGTAGGAACATAGAGATGGCCCAGGTGGCATAAGAGTCTATCCTAAATGTGAAAATCAGTGATAGTTTCACCTATACCCAAGAGCTTATAGGTGGTGGCGATGTATGGATCTTGCTGATAAAGTTGGGGCCACTCAGATGCTTCATGTCCACATGAATGGAGCACAGTGGTGAGTGAAACCATAGGAGGATAACTGAGGAAGTCAACAACATGATTGGAGATACCTGTCTTATACTTGATGTTGATATGGAACTACTGCAGATAGGTGGACCACTTCTGACGGTGGTCGTTCTGCAATTTCCCCTGTGTCTGTATGAACTGTAGAGGCTTGTGATCAGTGTGTATGATCGTCTCTTTCCCCAGAATGTAATGTTTCCATTGACGATAGGCTTGTACAATGGAATACATTTCCTTGTCATAGGTGGGGTATCAGAGAGTGTCTCACTATGGTATGCCACAGGATGCCCATGCTGAGTGAGAACTATGCCCACAACATAGTCAGATGCATCAGTCTCAATCTCGAATGGTAGTTGCAAATCGGGCAAGGAGAGTACTTGAGATGAGCACAAATGATTCTTCAGATAATATAATTCTCATTATTTCTCCTTCCCCCACATGAACATGGCCCTATCACCGCCCTTATTCACCTGGCCGAGGGCCCATGCAATATGAGAGAATCCCAACACGAACCATCGGTAGAAGTTGGTCAGTCCCAAGAAGCTACGAAGCTCAATTTGTGTGTTAGGGGCTGACCAATCAAGGATGACTTGGATCTTAGCTGGATGAACATTTATCCCATGCTCATCAACAATGTAGCCCAAGTATTGGACCATGTTCATGCCAAAAGAGAATTTTTCCAAGTTGGCATAAAACTTGTGATGATGTAGAGTGCTCAAAACCTACGGAATATGTCACATGTGATCCTCCCATGTTCTGTTTAATATGAGTATGTCATCCAAATATACTACCACAAAGGAGTTGGTGAAGGGTCTCAGTACATCATCCATTAACCTCATGAAAGTGGCTGGTGCATTTGTTAAGCCGAAGGGAATGACTAGCCATTCGTAGAGACCTTCTTTAGACTTGAAGGTTGTCTTCCATACATCAGTTGGTTCGATGGGAACCTGGTGGTAGCCAAAATTTAGGTCAATCTTGTTGAATAAATTTTCCCCCTTGAGTTGGTGAAGAAGGTCGTCAATCCTGTGAATGGGGTAGTGGTTCCTGACTATGATTTTGTTTAAGGCTCTGTAATCAATGCAGAGTCGCCAAGTCTCGTCCTTCTTCTGCACTAGTACAATCGAGCTTCCACAAGGGGAGGATCTGGGCCCGATGTGACCCTTTTGAAGAAGCTCTTAGATCTGACACCTGATTTCGTCATTCTCCATCAGCAAGCACCAATAGAATGGTCCATTAGGTAGAGGCATGTCAGGGGTCAGATCAATTGGATGCTTGACTTGGAAGTGTTTCGGTACCCCTGTAGGTGAGGTGAAGATGTCTTTGTATTCTTCCACGATCCCGTTCACTTGCTTCTGCTGCAAAGACATGCACTGTGTAGAGGCCACATATGTGGTGGAGACCTTCTTCTTACTGTGAGAATGGATCACAAAGAAGACAAACTTCTTGGTCTGTGAAATGACCTTATTGCATTGCTTAGTAGAGATTAAAGAAATAGCAGTAGGCGACACTACCTCTGAGATCCTGTACAATTTTCTACTCAAAGTAATAATAACACTATGGGGTCTAGACTCATACACAACATGATTCTTCCTCAAAAATGATTGTCCTAAAAGAACATCACAAACTTGAAGGGGAGCGATATCACACAATACCTCATCTTTGAAAGGCTTGATGTCGTAGGGCAGATGATGCTGTTGGATGACATTGAGATCTCTTCCTTGGCGAAGCCAACTGATGGTGTAGGGCTGCGGGTGAGGTGTCATTGGTAGGTCTAGCCGCTTGATGACCTCTATTGAAATTAGGTTCTTCTGACTACTGATGTCGATAATGAAATGAATCGGAGACCCCTTCACCCACATATGCGAGTGAAAGAGGCATTCCCCTTCCTCTTGTTCTTTTGGTTCGCTTGACCAAACTTTTGTGGTTGTGATAGTGGCACTGGGTTTAGCATCGATAGTATGCTTCCCTGCATCAGGATTTGACTTAGAATCAGAATCGACCTCTAACTTGGAAGCCTTCATCTTGACCATGAGGGACTTCTTGGAGCGACATTCTTCGGTGCTGTGCCAAGGAATTTTATGGTACTCACACCATTTTCTCATGTCCTTCTTTGTCTTTTGATTTACCTTCTTGTGTTGCAACTTGGACTGGTTTTCCTTAGGGTGACCATATTGACTTGGTCCCTTGTTGTGTGGGTTGGGGTTGCCTTTTCCCTGCTTTGGCTATGAGGGGTTTGCAGATCCAAACTCTCGTCGTTTCTTCTTAAATTTCTTCTCGATCTTGAGAACGTATCTATAAGTCATGCCCAATGAGACAATGTCCAGGAACTCCATTTCTGTTTGAATGTATCTATGAAAATAGTCACAATATTTTAACACCAAATGATGCTCAGAGTATTTGATACCCAATTTGGTGCATAGGGTATGGAAAATATTGGTGAAATCTGGTATTGTCTGGTCCCTTTCTTGACATAGGGTGGTCCATTTGGTGTACTGGTTCTCGCAGCTTCCAACATGGTAGTATTGTTCTTTAATGGCATCCCAAAAGGAATCCCATGTAGGGGCCACCAAAAACATTGTAGATTCCTCCACAACCCTTTGTTCAGAGTAAGTATCCCACCAGTCTTTAACATGGGGAACGACCTTGAGGAGTGAAAAAGTGATCTTTTCCCTATCGGAAAAATTGTGGACCAAAAAATATCCTTCGAGCATATTCAACCATTTATCTATAGCATCCGCATCTATCAATCCTTAAAATAATGTAATATCAAAATTTACATGTACCTTGAAGGGGGTTGCATAGCCGCTTGATGAAGATGCTTCTTTTGTGGGCAGCCATCGAAGGATCTGCGCACAGTTTTCCATCATTTCATTCCTTTGTTGCGCGAGGGCTTCCTCGAGCAAATTTTTAATAAGATCTCCTGCTCCATCATCTTTATTTTTGTCCCCCATGGGTTGTTGTCGGGCTCGTCGTGACCGATCTGGTAATGGCTTGATTGGTTCGAGTCTCAACTTCTTGTACCTAGATCTTGTTGGGGACATGCACAAAGGAAAAATAAATGAAGAACATACCACTCTGATACCACTGATCCAGATCTAGGAGTGGAACAAACTAATTAACAGACTGAATACAATAAACATAGAGATATGGATAATAACACAAATATCTAGTGAACAATATATTCTATTAAATAATGAAATAGGCTGAAACTGTAAAACTGAAACACTTGCTCGAATGGTGGTAGCTATCTCTGAGAAGAGATGTGGCTGCTACGTGCATTTGTTTGAGCAAAATGGATTACAATGAGGCTCCAGAGGCCTTTTTGATATTACTCATGAATGAAAAAACCCTATACATCCAAAAACCTAACCCTAGAAGGTGAAACGCCAAAAGTCATGTGGGCCCTATGGATAAGTTGGTGTAATTTGGTACCTCAACTTCCAAGGGTCGTAAATTTTGCATATGACCTCCATTTTAGGCACATGATATCCTGTTGGAAAGGTATTTAAGAGAACTACACATTGCACCATCAAAATTTGACTCTGTCTACAATTTGACTATGGAGAGACAAGAAAACAACGTTTAGGGCCCCAAAATGGACCTGGAAGTACGACAAGATGTATTGACATGAAAACATACAAAATAAGCCAATTGGATTTGGCGAGAGGCCACCCGTATCCACCTGGAGGATGTGTGGGGCTTCAAACATCCCTAGAAGTGTAGTACTCACAAATACAAAGTATTATAGAAGAATGTGCTGAACAAAAAATAGACACAAGGAGCAAATTGGAATAGGTGGGTGGCCACCAATATCCACTTGGATCAGGGCCCCAATACATTCACACACATGTGTCTTTCAAATATAATCACATAAGTATTGATTCAAATAACATTCAAAAAGTATCATGCAACTCTGAGTCCAAGATTCACATAATCAACATGTATAGATAGTTCAATCAAGGAACATAACCAAATCGTGCCCAATCAACCAAGCACACACAATGCTTATTTACCCTTGACTGGATTGAAACAATACCAAGATCATATTTAGGGTTTAAACACAACAAATGGAGGTAAATAATAGGTGGTTTGATCAAAGGACTAAATCCTCGAAAACATAGACAACTCATGCCTTTCAAAATTTAGGAGGATTTATAGGAGGTGGAGGAGGTAATGAAAAATTGGGCCAGCCACGATAGTGAGTGACAATCGGGTGGACAATCTCTTTCCATCCATCATTTGCAGGGACTTATGGTTGCAAGGAAACATGAGGAGGCACATGAATACCAGGGATGTTTTGAGGCTAGAAGGGAGGTCTCTTTGGTCGAGGTTGTACTATTCCTTGCTTGATCTAGTTAAAGAACCCAACTTGGAGCAAATCATTCAATTCCTGGGGATCAACATCAAAATGAATGGAGAATCTAGTCCTTCTAGTCCCTCTGTTCCAATTTCCTCTTCCTCTATTATTTATACCATGGCTATCCCTACTGAAGAAACTCATCCTGTAGCAACTATTCGTCAGTAACTAAGCCCTTAATAAACCATACATGACATTCTGCTTGCATGAATAAAAAATTGGCTTAGAAATTGACACGAGATACATGCAAATCCATCCATAATAAACCATTTAATAATCGCCAAGTGAGCAGGGGGTGGAAGGCTTCATAGAACATATGGAGGGAGTATAATGGGAGAAAGTTGGTATAATGAGAGGGGATAATTACATTAATACTGCTCAATAATTAATTAAATAATTTAACTGTGTAATAACATACCAAAATATCAGTTCCAACCATTGTTGTGTTATCTCTTGTGTCGATGTTACATAGACCCTTTTTAATTTATTTTACAGAACAAGGATGTCATAAATGGAATTGGGATTATGATGGGACTATAATGAGCAAAAAGTGGTAGCATGACAAGGACATAATATGGATACTGTTCATATAAAAATAAATCAAATCGAATCAAACAATCAAACATATCTCTATTCATACTTCCACAATTCAATTAGTATTCACTTTTCAAAACCACCATCTAAACTGTTACTTCCTTTACAGATTGCTTGTTGGCTTCCAAAAAAATAATTCATATGCCCATAAATACTTAATTACATCAGACTTCACACCCATATAAACTTTAAATAACAACCCTAACAAACAACATGGCCATTGATATGATAAACATAATAACCCTTTGAACCACAATCATTCTTATTCCAATGCTAAATATCCTTTTTTTCTTCTTCTTTTAAAAACCAATAAAATATGCACAGTGATTCCAACCATTTATATCCAATATTTATTCTTTAAAATTGATAAGAGTATGCACAATATTTACCAACATTTGTTCATCATTCAACCATTGTTCAACACAATCAAATTGGGCATTAAAACTCTTAATTGGGCTTGATCTGGATCTAGGAGTGAAACAAACTGATTAACATACTGAATACAATAAACACAGAGATATGGAGAATAACAAAAATATCCAGTGAACAATATCTTCTATTAAATAATGAAATAGGCTGAAACTGTAAAACTACAGAACTGAAACACTTGCTCAAATGGTGGTAGCTATCTCTGAGAAGAGATGCGGATGATACTTGCATCCATCTAAGAAGAATGGATTACAATGAGGCTCCAAATGCCTTTTTGATATTACTCACGAATGCCAAAACCCTAGACATCCAAAAACTTATCCCTAGAAGGTGAAACGTCAAAAGTCATGTGGGCCCTATGGGTAAGTTGGTGTAATTTGGTACCTCAAATTCCAAGGGTCGTAACTTTTGCATACGACCTCCATTTTAGGCGTGTGATAGCCCATTGCAAAGGTCTTTCAGAGAACTACACATTATTCAATCAAACTCTGACTCTATCTATAGTTTGACTATGGCAAGCCAAAAAAACAACGTTTAGGGCCCCAAAACGGCCCTAGAAGTACAACAAGATGTGTTGACATGAAAACATACAAAATAAGCCAGTTGGATTAGGCAAGAGGCCTCCCGTATCCACCTAGAGGATGTGTGGGGCTTCAGAAATCCCTAGAAGTGTAGAACTCACAAATACAAAGCAGTACAAAAGAACGTGTTGAACAAAAAAATGACACAAGGAGCTAATTGGAATAGGTGGGTGGCCACCAATATCCACCTGGATCAATCCTCCCCCCTTAGGAAGAAATGGTCTCCATTGCATTGAGTTCCTCCATCAGGTGATGAAACTTCTGTTGGATTTGGCCATGGGTGAGCCACTTGCCTTGGTGTAGGAGTTTCCCTACCTTGACAACCTGATAAAGATGGATTCGCTATTGGTGAGTGCCCTTGACCTGTGTGTCCACTATCTGATCAGTGAATGCTTGTTCCATGCAGTCAGGTTTGGCCTATGTTGGTGTGAGTTGTTCTGCGATCTCAAATGTGTCCAATAATGGGGGGAAATATGGCTGACGGAAGTCCACATTGAATACTGGATGCAGACCAAGGAAGAGTGGAGTGTTGAGCTCAAAACAATTGCTACCCATAGCCTTGGTGATAGTGTAAGGTCCACAACAAAGTGGGCGAAGATTCCAATGGGGCCCGTTGAAACACTCCTTCTGCAAATGTAACCAAACTTTGTCGCCAACCTGAAACTAGTGTGGTACCCTATGTTGATCATGGGGATGCTTGTACTTAGCATTGGATTTCTTCAAAATCTCCTGGACCTATTGGCTGATGTGCTGAATCCGCTCAATGAGTATGGTGGCTTTGTTGATCGTAGACTGATCAGGGGAAGAGTCTATCTGTGCGGTGGAAAGAGAAAGGGAAACATCAATAGGTCCCAAGGGTTGGAATCCAAAACCCACCTGAAATGGGCTATGGCCAGTGGAACTATGTAGAGCCATGTTGTAACTGTTTTGGAAATATGGGAGACTCTCATTCCATGTATGTGGATGGTTAGAATTGTACATGCGCAAGATGTGCACAATCATCTAATTGACGACCTCTGTTTGGCCATCGGTTTGGGGGTGGAAAGCAGTGGATTTTGTGAGCTTGGTGTCCAACAAATACTAGAGAATCGACCAAAAGGTGTTGAGGAACTTGCTGTCTCGATCAAAGATGATGGTATGTGGTATCCCAAAGTGGACCCAAACTTGTTTGAAGAAGAGATTAGTAGTATCTTCCACTGTGACATTCTTCTTAGAGGCTGTGAGGATGGCCATCTTCAAAAAATGATCAACGACCATAAACACACAATCATTTGCTTGCTTGGTGGATGACAAGCCATACATCTAATCCATTGAGATGGATTCCCAAGGTTTCTCAAGAATATGAAGAGGGGTGTATAAGCCTTGCTTCTTGATAGCTAGCTTGGAAATGACACATGCAATGTAAGATATGATATACTTGCTGACATCTTGTCGAAGTTTTGGCCAATAAAAATGTTTCTGAATAACGACCACAGTTTTCCCCATGCCAAAATGTCCCACCACCCGACTGTAGTGAGCTTCCCAAATCATCTTTGCATGCTCAATTGTAGGAAAACAGAGATGGCCCAGGTGGCATAAAAGTCCGTCATGAATGTGAAAATTAGTGACAGTTTCACCTATACCCAAGAGGTGATAGATGGTGGCGAAGTCTGGATCTTGTTGATAAAGTTGGGGCACTCAGATGCTTCACATCCATAGGAATGGAGCATAGTGTTGAATGCAGCCATATGAGGCCGACTAAGGCAGTCAAAAACATGATTGGAGATACATGTATTATACTTGATGTTGAGATGGAACTATTGCAGGTAGGTGGACCACTTCTGATGGCGGCCATTCTGCAATTTCCCCTGTGTCTGTATGAATTGCAAAGGCTTGTGATCAGTGTTTATGATCATCTCTTTCTGCAAAATGTAATGTTTCCATTGACGACATGCTTGTAAAATGGAATACATTTCCTTGTAATAGGTGGAGTATTTCCAGACAGTATCAAAGAGTGTCTCACTATGGTATGCCACCGGATGCTAGTGTTGAGTGAGAATTGTGCCCACAACATAGTCAGATGCATCAATCTCAATCTCAAATGGTTGTTTTAGATTGGGCAAGGAGATTACTTGAGTTGAGAAAAAACGATGCTTCATATCATCGAATTCTCATTGTTTCTCCTTCCCCCACACGAAATTGGCCCTATCAACACCCTTGGTCACCTGGCTGAGGGCCCATGCAATATGGGATAATCCCAACATTAACCGTTGGTAGAAGTTGGTCAGTCCCAAGAAGATACGAAGCTCAATTAGTGTGGTTTGGGGCTGGCCAATCACAGATGAATTGGATCTTAGCTGGATCAACATGTACCCCATGCTTATCAATAATGTAGCCCAAGTATTGGACCTTGTTCATGCCAAAAGAGAATTTTTCCAAGTTGGCATAAAGCTTGTGCTGCTGTAGAGTGCTCAAAACCTGTGGAATATGTCGCATGTGCTCCTCCCACATTCTACTAAATATGAGTATGTCATCCAAATATACTACCACAAAGGAGTTGGTGAAGGGTCTCAATACATCATCCATCAACCTCATGAAAGTGGCTGGTGCATTTGTTAAGCCAAAGGGCATGACTAGCCATTCATAGAGACCTTCTTTAGACTTGAAGGTTGTCTTCCACACATCAGTTGGTTCGATGAGAACCCGGTGGTAGCCAAAATTTAGGTCAATCTTGTTGAAGAACTTTTCCCTCTTGATTTGTTCAAGAAGGTCATCAATCTTGGGAATGGGGTAGCGGTTCCTGACTGTGATTTTGTTTAAGGCTATGCAATCAATGCAGAGTTGCCAAGTACCATCCTTCTTCTGCACCAGTACAATCATGCTTCTGCAAGGGGAGGAGCTGGGCCTGATGTGCCCCTTTTGAGGAAGCTCTTGGATCTGACGCCTGATTTTTTCATTCTCCATCAACGAGTGCCAATAGATTGGTCCATTAGGTTGAGACATGCCGGGGATCAGATCAATTGGATGCTTGACTTGGCAGTGTGCTAGTACCCCTGTAGGTGAGGTGAAGATGTCTCTGTATTCTTCCATGATCCCTTCCACTTGCTTCTGCTGCAAAGAGAAGCAATGTGTAGAGGACACAGATGTGGCAGTGACCTTTTTCTTACTGTGAGCACAGATCACAAAGAAGACAAACTTCCCGGTCTATGAAATGACCTTACTGCATTGCTTAATAGAGATTAAAGAAATAACAGTAGGCGACGCTACATCTGGAATCCTATAAAATTGTCTACCCACAATAATAATAACACTACAGGGTCTAGACTCATACACAACATGATGCTTCCTCAAATATGATTTTCCTAAAAGAACATCACAAACTTCAAGGGGAACGATATCACACAGTATCTCATCTTTGAAAGGCTTGATGTTGTAGGGAAGACGACATTGTTGGCTGACACAAAGATCTCTTCCTTTGCAAAGCCAACCGATGGTGTAGGGATGCCGGTGCAGTGTCATTGGAAGGTCCAGCTTCTTGAGGACCTCTGCTAAAATTAGGTTCTTCTGACTACCGATGTCAATAATGAAATGAATCGGAGACCCCTTGACCCACATCTATGAGTGAAATAGGTGTTCCCCTTCCTCTGGTTCTTTTGATTTTCTTGACCAGAGTTTGGTGGTTGTGACAATGGCACTGGGTTCAACATTGATAATCTGCTTCCCTCCTTTTGGATTTGACTCAGAATCAGAATCAACCTCTGACTCAGAAGCCTTCAACTCAACCACGAGGGACTGCTTGGAGAAGAATTCTTCGGTGTTGTGCCAAGGACTTTTATGGTACTCACACCATTTTCCCGTGTCCTTCTTTGTATTCTCATTTCCCTTCTTGTGTTGCAGCTTGGACTAGTTTTCCTGAGGGTGACCATATCAAATTGGTCCCTTGCTGCATGGATTGGGGCTACCTTTTCCCTGCTTCAGCTGTGAGGGGTTTGCAGTTCCAAACTCTCATCATTTCTGCTTAAATTTCTTCTCGATCTTGACAACGTATCTATAAGTCGTGCCTAATGAGACAATGTCCAACAACTCCATTTCTGTTTGAATGTATCTATGCAAACATTAGCGACATTTGAGCACCAGATGACGCTCAAAGTATTTGATACCCAATTTGGTGCGCAGGGTATGGAAAATATTGGTGAAATCTAATACTGTCTGGTCCCTTTCTTGACGTAGGGTGGTCCATCTGGTGTACTGGTCCTTGTAGTTTCCAATAGGGTAGTACTGTTCTTTAATGGCGTCCCAGAAGGAATCCCATGTAGAGGCCACCACAAACATTTTAGATTCCTCCATGACCCTTTGTTCAGAGTAAGTATCCCACCAATATTTAACACGTGGAATGGCCTTGAGGAGTGCAAAAGAGATCTTTTCCCTTTCGGAAAAAATTGTGGACCGAAAAATATCCTTCGAGAAGATTCAACCATTGATCTACAACATCCACATCTATCAGTCCTTCAAATAATGGAATATCAAAATTTACATGTACCTTGAAGGGGGTTGCACGACCACATGATAAAGATGCTTCTTTTGTGGGCAGTCGTCAAAGGATCTGCGCAAAGTTTTCCATAATTTCATTCATTTGTCGCGCGAGGGATTCCTCGAGCAACATTTTAATAAGATATCCTGCTCCATCATATTTCTTTTCATCCCCCATGGGTTGTTATCGGGCTTGGCGCGACCGATCTAGTAATGGATCGATTGGTTTGAGTCCCAACTTATTGTACCTAGATCTTGTCGAGGACATGCACGAAGGAAAAATAAATGAAGAGAAAACCGCTCCGATACCGCTGATATGGATCTAGGAGCAGAACGAACTGATTAATAGACTGAATACAATAAACACAGAGATATGGAGAATAACACAAATATCCAATGAACAATATCTTCTATTAAATAATGAAATAGGCTGAAATTGTAAAATTGCAGAACTGAAACACTTGCTCGAATGGTGGTAGCTATCTCTGAGAAGAGATGTGGCTGCTACACGCATTCATCTGAGAAAAATGGATTACAATGAGGATCAAGATGCCTTTTTGATATTACTCATGAATGCCAAAACCCTATACATCCAAAAACCTAACCCTAGAAGGTGAAATGCCAAAAGTCATGTGGGCCCTATGGGTAAGTTGGTGTAATTTGGTACCTCAACTTCCAAGGGTTG
>SNQJ01S0150089.1:0-23145 GCA_010110895.2 Picea sitchensis | reverse complement strand
AACTTTTCTTTCTTTATCAGGGACTCATAGGTCATTGACGGAGCACGCGACTTCGGGCCTCGCGACCTCGGGACACTGGGTCTCAGGAGGAGGAAAGACTAACGGCCGAGGTGCGAAGTCACGAGAAGGCGAGATCGCGGGATCGGCATTTCGGGACTTCGGAGTCCGGGTGCGAGAGGGCAAATCCTCCGAGAGGTGAGAAGCGAAGGAAGAGTCAACGTTGACTTTCCTCGGTCTCGGGAATCCGGGAAAGAGACATTCGACGTCGGGACTCGCGAGAGGCGAGACTCCGATTCTTTTCCCCAGGCAAGTTATAAAGGGGAAGCGTGTGTGAGAGAGACTGTGGGTTGCGAACCCCCGATAAGGGAGAGAAGAGTGTCAACTCTTCGGGCCGCGGGTTTGTGAAGGTCCTGGTGGGGCGACCGTGCTCACGAGGGGCAGGGTGCCGTCACATGACATCACCATGGGTGGAGTTGTCACAGAAGAACAGACGATTAGTCATGCTCAATACCTTGACCTCGTTTACTCACAAATGGGTACTCTTTATGACTTACTCCCTGATGCACCTCGTCCTTCTACTTCCACCACTTCAACTACTCCTGCTGCTTCTCATGTAGTTGATGGTGTGATTGGCACTTTCCATGCCCAACCACATTCAGCCCAAACCTCTAGCAACAACCCCAAACCCATTTCTTCTAATGTTCAAAATGCTCTGTCTCCTACCCCTCCCACTGGCAAGACTTCTGAGGTAAATGTTATTCAATCTACCCTCGCCGGTAAAAGCAAATCCAGAAAGGGAAAGGGTAAGAATAAGGAGGACAAAAATAATTCGCAAGCAGAAAGAACTAAAACACCACCTATTGACGATAGGGATAAACGCAAACCCCGATACCCTTGTCTTATCTGTGGTGATTATCACTACACTAAGGATTGTCCATGACAAGTCGAGGTTACTAAGTTCCTTCAAGGGACCACAAAACCACCCACTCCGGCCATTTTGTCACAACCCTTCTCATCTTAACAACAGACCCAATTGGTCATTCACAAACAACCCTCCCCCTCCAATACATCCTACGTCTTAATGTGTATAGGAGATTCAAAGAAAAATGACATCACACTTACCACTCGAGCCAAATATTATTCCTCCTCTAAAGAGAAGGTTGATTCTATACCTCCTTCATTGGTCCAACCATCTCCCATGACTCCACCTACCAATGGTCCTCTTCATCTCAAACGACCGAGCCTTGACATAGTTCTTCGCCCTCCTCCAAAAGGAATCATTCGAAAATCGGTTTTCAATCCTCATGCCCGTGCTACCCAGAACTATAGTATCGTTGAATATCTAACCCAAGCACCATCCGCGATGTCATCCCTCGAAGTCCTTCAAAGTTGTCCTATACAACCGAAGGCACTGTTGAAAGCTATCGGTGGAATCAACCCTACGGATACGAATTTAATAATTTTTGACTTGGAAGATCACATTCCAAGGTTACGCCCTCAACTTGCATTCCAAATACAAGTTATTTTCTTCGACAAAAACATTTGTAGAACTGTTATTGACGAGGGTGCCTCGATGTGTGTCATGTTTATTACCTGCTGGAAATCCATCAACTCTCCCTCTTTGATTGAATCCCATAACAGACTCAAAGCCTTTAATGGCTCTAGTTTTAAGCCTTACGGTGTCCTCCCTTCATTGCCAATCACGTTAGAAGGAAAAAAAGTCCAAGTTGAAGTGGAAGTCTTTGATGCTCCTCTCGATTACAACCTTCTACTTGGTCGTAGCTAGATTGATTCCATGCACGTAGTTGTGTTGACTCTTTTTCATGTTGTACGTTTCCTACATCAAGGAAAGGTAATTACCATCGACCAATTGGCTTTATTTAACTCAGATGTGCGTACTGGCAATGTACCATTCATTGCCAAAACCCCCCCGGATACGAGAACGTCGACGTGGGTCTTCTTAAAGACTCCTCGTTAATGGGTACCTTCCCAATCCCACCACCCGATGTTCCACATCCATTTGTTGCTTCAATCAACATGATCTCCACCTCTATTCACGAAACCCCTGCGTCTCACGACCCATGGATGGTACTCAACCCTTGAGATCATCTTCATTACGACGACGAATTTCTATTGATCCCGGTCGAATCTGCCTATCAGGCCATTAAATCTGAAACTCCTTCTACCCCCTCTCTTGGTGTTTTATCTCTTGATCCATTCCACGTCATTTTTCCTACGGATGAAATGATTATGTCTGTCATGGAAGACACCCCCTGGGATGATGGACATCATCGTTCCATCCTCTTCCTAGAACAACACACCATCGAGAGCTACCAATGGATCTCAACCCCGTCGATCGTTGTCATCATTTCCACCGTTCCCAAGTCTACACACGATGTGTTTTATGAAGGGAACTTAAGCAATATCTCATCCACCATTCCCCTCGACATATCCATAAAAACTGGAATTGTTGAAAATGTGCATATTGGAGCTTCGTGTTCCCCTGACGAGATCGTCACCTACAAGTCACTTTTCAAAGATTTTTATGATGTCTTCACCTGGAGATATGAAGAAATTCTGGGTATTGACCTCGACATTGTGATACATGAGATTAAGACATACCCAGACGCTAAACCCGTCCAGCAACGCCTTCGTCAGGTCCACCCACGTAAAGCGGCTTCTATCAAGCTTGAAGTCAAGAAACTTCTCAAAGTCGTCTTTATTTACCCGGTGGCTCTCACTGAATGGGTTTCCAATCTTGTCCCAATCAACAAGAAACAAGCCACAATCTGTGTGTGCATTGATTACAGGGATATTAACAAAGCATGTCCTAAAGACAACTTTCCTACCCCCTTCGTCGACCAGATTGTCGATGATTGTGCCGAAAGTGAAATCTTCTCTCTGATGGATAGTTTCTCTAGATATAATCAAATCAATATCATTCCCAAGGACCAACACAAAACCACTTTTATTTGTCCTTGGGGAATTTTTGCCTATCGAAAACTTCCTTTCAGTCTAAAAAACGTTGGTGCAACTTTCCAGCGTGCTATGTCTTATGCCTTCCATGATATCAAGCACATCATGCAGCCATATCTTGATGACTTACCCACTCATGCCATGCACCGGGTCGATCATCCTATACACCTACGAGCCATTTTCCTTTGATGTCGGTTTTATCATATACGCTTGAATCCTCACAAATGTGTTTTCTGCGTAGAATTCGACCGACTTCTAGGATTTATTGTTTCACGTCAAGGGATCAAGGTAGATCCTCTAAAGTTCAAGGTGATTCTCAATCTCCCTCCTCCTTCTTCGCTTCACCAGTTATAAATTTTTCAAGAGAAAGCAAACTTTCTTCGTCGTTTCATCTCGAGCTATGCCAAGCTAACTCTTGGATTTACGCGACTACTCAAAAAGGGGTTTGAGTTCGTATGGGATACTATCACAAACAAAGATTTCAAAGCTTTGAAACTATCCCTAACACATACTCCGCTTCTCTTCCCCCTGATTACAGTCGCGATTACTTCCTCTACCTCACAGCCTCGGATTACACCATCGCTATGGTTCTCGTCCAGGAGGATGATTCTCATGAAGAACATGTCATTTATTACTTGAGTCGAAGTCTAATGCCTATTGAAACCAAGTATTTACATGTCAAAAAAATGGCCTTGGCAACCATCCAAGCAGTTCAATGTTTCTAGCACTATATCCTCTCATGCAAGACTACGGGAATTTCTAACTGCAACCCTATGAAAGACATTCTTACACGTCAACTGCTAGGGGGGAAAATACTCTAAATGGATCGTGATACTCCAGGAGTTTGACTTACAATTTGAACGCGCTAAGTCCAAGAAATCTTTAGTTTTTGCCGAGTTGATATGTGACTTTCCCTACTCTGAGACGGAAAAGGTAGTAGCCGATTCATTACCTGATGAATCCCTTTTCCTTATTTGTTCCGATGATCTTTGGTATGGAGATATCATCATATATCTCCAAACCTAGAATTTTCGGTCCAATTTGTCTAGAACTGATCGTCGTCGAATACACTACCAAGCCCGTCAGTATATTATTCTCAGTGATACTCTTTATCATCGTGGGATTGACTCAGTTTTTCGACACTGCCTCATGTTTGATGAAGCCGAGAAAGCCCTAAATGACTACCATTCTAGAGCCTATGGTGGTCACATGTCTAGGTATGCCACTGCCCAGAAGATCTTGCGAGCTGGGTATTTTTGGCCCTCTTTATTTAACGATTGTACAATTTCCATCCAAAAATGCCACGCTTGCCAGACCTACAACCATAAAATACGATCACATCCCGCTCCTCTTCACCCTGTGGTCTCCATCGGTCCTTTTGCGAAATGGGGTATCGATTTCATGACATGTCATCCTCACTCGGCCCGGGGGCATGGATACATTATTGTAGACATAGACTATTTTATGAAATGGGTCGAGGCGATGCCGACATTTGACAACACCGAAAAGGCCACAACATTATTCATATTCAATCACATCATAGCTCATTTTGGTGTTCCTCGGGCTATCGTCACCGATCACGGTAGCAACTTTAGAAACTTCATGATGTCTGAACTCACTGAAAATTTGGGTCTTTGCCATGAAAACTCAATGCCTTATTAACCACAATCCAATGGCTAGGTAGAAGCAATTAACAAAGTCCTCATAACCATGCTTCGACGAATGTTAGGGATTCACAAAACGAGTTCGCACACGATGTTGTTTTCAGCATTGTGGGCTTACCGGACATCCATTAAGTCTTCTACTGGGTTTACACCATTCCGGTTAGTCTATGGTCTAGAAGCCATCCTGTCGATTGAATGTGAGATACCCTCTCTAAAACTAGTCGTCGAACTCCTACCAAACACTTCTGTTGAAGAAGAAAGTTTGTTGTATCTCATGCGATTAGACGAAACTCGACGCGATGCCACCCTAGTCATAGAAGCCAAAAATAAATGTGTCAAAGCCCAATACGAAAAACATGTCAAGCCTCACGTTTTCTACGAAGGTGATCTGGTTCTTCTTTACGAACAAGATCGGGATGTGCTAGGGGTTGCAAAATTTGAAGCTATGTGGCGAGGTCCTTATATTGTTAGACGAGTTTTGGAGAAAGGAGCTTACGAGTTAGTATATTACAATGGTATCCCTTTGAGTGAACCCAGAAATGGGTTGTACTTAAAGAAGTACTATGCCTAAGATCGCTTGTGCATGAGTACTTGTATTTTATTGTATCATACTTCTTGTGTGTTACTGTAGTATGCTTTTTCGTTATCTGGTCTCTGCCCTTATGTTACGTTGTGTTTGGTTTCCAGATGTCGGAGTCTTCGCCTCTCCACATTGGCTTCGCTGATGACGCTAGCCGTAGTACTCAGAACCTTGCTTCTGTTGCTTGGGAAATTTATGCCCCTACAAACAAACTTATCACTCTACGAGGTGTGTGTCTCAGCCGTGCGACTAACAATATTGCAGAGTATAGCACCATTATCGAATTATTGATTGATGATATTTCACTCGGTATCCATCACTTGGTCGTATGAATCGATTCACAGCTAGTAGTAATACAATTAAGTAATGTCTATGCTATTCGAAATCCATCTTTATTACAGGTATATTTACGAATTCGCCTATTGGAACATTATTTTGATTATATTGAGTATCAGCATATTCCTAGATGTCTAAATACATTAACTGATGCATTAGCTAACTATGTATTAGACAGACATTTGGGCCATTTATAAACCAATCACATCACATGTATCACACAACACAAGATAAGCCGGTAGAAGCCATATATATGTATATAACGATAAAATTTTTTTACAAAAGGTTTCTATCCAAGGACCAAAATTTCAAAATCTGACGCTCATAGCTTCTACAAAGTAGTGTCAGGGGTGACACTCACGATAACACATGACTTCTTGGGCAACCCTATGAAGAAGTCGGCCAATAGACTCTGACACGCCCACCATATGGTGCTAATAACGTCGAGGGATCACTCCGATAGGCATGTCCGAAATGTCAGCAATCAACCCCTCTAAGTTTTTCTCCATTACCTCATAGTCTTCAACATCCCATTGCAGCACTAGAGCCGCCTCTCCTCATCATTGAATAGGATACGTACCTAGAGGTCGGTGTGGCCCCACATCTGTGTCATCCAAAAGAGATTTTTTGATCAGTTCTTGGGAAAACATAAAAACATTTTATATGATAAAAATCACAAAAACATTTAAAAGAACAAAATGTGTACTTCTTACCTAGGTCACCCAATTGAGAATCCTCAGGTAGGGCTAAATCCATATCCCCTCGGAAGTCCAATCTGGTGTAGGCGTAGTCATCAACCATCAACATCTATGGCCGTAACCAGTCAAAGAAGGAATCATTGTATTTGATGATAGGCCCAGCTATGTGTCGGGCCATGAGGTTGCACCACCTTAGCATCCTCGAGTTCTGTGGGGCTGGTAAACCCCACTCAACTGCTTCAGGTCGTCTTTCCTGCATTTTGTCAACTGTCTCTTCATACTGCGGAGAACTGCATCTGACCAGTTGAAGACTCGTGGCTCTATGCACTCTATAGCATACCAGAAGTAGCTCTGAAGAGCCATGTGTGGAGCTGCTCTCCCAGCCATGTGTGCTATGGTGAACAAGATGGTTCGTAGGGTCAAGTCTTGGACCCCCCAAATAGCCACCTTGCCTTTTCTTCTTTCCACCTCGGGAACACAGTACTGGCAACAATACTCACTCATGGGGAGTCTGCCACCTCGGCTACTGGTCAAGCTAGCATGGTACCCATGCTATGATAACCCTGTTAGAAAGTAGATATCCTTGATATTTAGGGTCAAGGTGTGGACTCCCATGCGAAACAACTGCTGGTCCATGTCCCACATATGAACTAGGTACTCCAACAACCTGATTTGGGCTCTCATTCCCGGAATCTGAAAGAATTTCAAAATCCCATAGTCTCGGAGGGAAACAATGGTACCCAGGTCATTCCTGGTAATAACATCATCTTCCTCATGTTCTCTGATGCAGCCGCACCCCTTGCCTCAGCAAAAGGCCTCTGCACTGACCTCCCAATCTTTAAGGATCATTCAAAATTCACCCTCGAGCCGGAGTGGCTCCTTCGATTCTCCCCTGGAATATTTATTTGAATTTGACCCACAGGTCTTTTTTGGCACCTTACAGCCTTTAAGCCTGGTCCCTTCTATGTTCACCATAGAAAGTCACAATCGGGTTTCGGGGTTTTCAAAATCTCGATGTCATGACCCTTTGGTTCCCAATTCCCCGATCTTCGCTTTTCCGATATGCTCCCTTTGTGCTTTAGCCCCTCCTGGCTATGCTCTAGTCATGTGACCGGCCTTTATACGACTGCAGTCTTACCCTTTATCGGGATTCGGGGTTTCAAAAGTTGAAATGCACTAAACCTCTTGTCCACAAAATCCTCGATTTCCTGACACTCGATTTCCCGACAATTGACTTTTCCTTTCAGGGAATTTCCTGAAGGCTTCGATCTCGACCACACATCCTCAAGGATGGATGGTCCTCACTCCTCCTCACTATTTCGCGATTTCAAATGCTTCGGTTGCCTTGTCTTCAGGATTCGCGAAATGCCGAATCCCGATATGCCGATTTGGATTCCCTATCGGGATTTCCCCTGATAGCCTCGATTTTCGCCATGCGTCCTCTAGAGATGAACGACCCTGATTTTCTCTCGGGGTATCTACAGCTTCACATTCCCGATGCCTCGTTCTGACGAGATGACGTCAGCTGGGTCCCACACGGAGCTCTCCTTTTTCCAAAAAATCGAACTTCACGATTCTGAAATGCAAGTCCCCCTTGTCTCTAGGACTCACGAAATTTTGATCCCCGACTTCCTTCGGATTTCTGACACGCGTCCCCAGTGGATGGACGGTTCAGATTGACCCCCGGGTTTTCACCAACTGCAAAACTGAAAACACTTACCTATGTGAGTCATGATGATCGAAATGTCGATGGGCTTCCGATCTCATCCACGTGTCCCAATTGATGGATGACTTCGATCATTTACGGGGTTTCCAACATGGATTTTCCCGATCTCTTTCTCACAGAACTCCCGATTTGCCGAATCCTGAAAATCTGATGGAGTCTTCCCTTTCGGGACTTTTCCTGAGATCTTAGATCTTTTCCATGTGTCCCCTTAAGATGGGCGATCCTGATTTGACCTCAGGATTTCGAGACCTTCGGTGCCCCGATGACACAAGTTCTTTGTCAACTTAAAACCCCGGTCGCCAAAATGCCGACGGGCTCTCGATGATTGCCACCTGTGTCCTCAAGATGGATGGCTCAGATTGATTTTGGGATTTTCACTCTGAAAATTCTCGATCACTTATCCTCGTGATTCTCGATTTCATGAATGCCAAAATTCTGATGGCCACGCCTCTCGTTAGAACTTTCCTCCTCTCATTCACGACGTTTAAACTTCGTACAACTCTCGGTCAATCCAATGGTTGACGGGTATTTGAATGAGATCTGAAGGTCCACAATCTCCTGGGCTTGAACTTCGGACGCAGCCATAACCCCCTCGCTTGTCTGGTAGATCTGACGGCTGGCGGGATTTCGCTAATCCTCCCCCATAGATTTCTGACTGTCGATCTTTTCCCTTTAATGATTTCTACGAAGGAAAGCAAGGATTATTCCCTGGACTTATCCGGCTGCACTACAAAATTTCAATGCCCCTCAATGGTTTTCAAAGGCTTTAATCCTCCTAAGCTTCTCACAACTTCAAGCCTCAAAGAGGATCGTTTGCACGCACTCCTTGTGGTAACTCCCAGACACTTCGAAGTGCTGAACACTTTTGACTCTACGCACTCCTGCAGCAGCAGTCTCTCACACCTTACTTAGGTTCGCAACCCTGAGACTTTACTTTTCCTTCGCACTCCTTTCACGGTTCCTGTGCCTGTCTGCACTTCTGAATGAGAATAAGAGCTAATCTACCTAAGCCTTCTGTCAATCACTCCTTGCGGACAACTTTGACTACACTCCTTGCAACAATTCTTGCTCAGGTAGAGAAACAATTGAAACTCATTCCCTCTTCCTTTCAGACTTCAACTTAGAACATGAAATCATATACACAGCATATCAAAGCAAATGTATAATAGGAAGCAAACATTCATGAGCATAACATCAATACACAGAGAACAACAAAAACCATGAATTTGAATCAAAGCTTTCTATTAATCCAAATATCTATACATGGGTGTTCTTACACAGTGCATGCTCTTCTATGCTCCAATGCTTCTAACTCTTATAATGATACAATGCACAATGAGGGTGTCTATATCCCGTTTCCCTCTTGCACTCTACAACTGTCTAATCGAGAATTAAATTCTATCTACCTGCATAAATGCCTTCTACCTACTATGGATGAGAGAGGATCGCTCAAGGTACTTTACAATACATAAGTACACCTCCCCTTAACTATCGCATTTAAGTTTGGTGCATCCACTCTTCAAAAGTTTTTAAACAATTTAACATATGCTCAAAATGTGTGGCGCTTGCCCCCACGCTCGCTTGATGTTGACAATGCTCCTGCATCATACTCCCTCATTTGAAAATTTTCATGGGCTCCTGTCCATGAGCTCTTGCACAGTCTGTCCATGCTTTTGAATCTCTGCTTCATTCTCCCAGCTAGCATCTTCAACTGGATGGCCCTTCCACTTGACCAAATATTCGAAGTATTCTTTCCTTCTAGTCTTCTTGCCAATTCTTTTGTCTAGTATTCTGTCCATTTGTGGCTTCACCACAACTGGCATCTGCTTTTTCCACTGAACGTCTGAATGTTCATCACTTGTTCCTGCTTCCTCAACTTTGTATGGGTACAAATCTGAGATATTGATTATCGGAGAAATTCCGATCCCATCGGGTAATTCAATCTCATAAGCATTTTCCCCAAATTTCTTCAAGACCCTACATGGCCCGATTTTATTCATCTTCAATTTATTATATGTTCCTCTCGGGAACCTTTCCTTCCTCAAATGTGCCAGAATCAAATCACCAACTTCAAACTGAAGTTGTCTTCTGTGTTGATCTCCTCTATGCTTATATTTCTGGCTTGAACTCTGCAATCACTCCTTCACCTTGCTGTGAAGTTCCTTCATCGTCTTTGCGAACTCTTCTGCACTAGCGCTCCTAGTCGCAGTCTGTTCTGAATCCCTCAATTTAGAAATTCCTCTCGACTACACTCCATAGACAACCTAAAATGGACTTTGCCCTGTGCTCCTGTTGACTAAGTTGTTATACGAAAACTCCACCTCTGGTAATATATTATCCCATTGGCTGTAGTGTTCTGTCACCAGGCTTCTCAACAAGTCTCCCAGACTTCTGTTCACCACTTCTGTCTGGCCATCCGTCTAAGGATGATAAGATGAACTAAAAGACAAGTTAGTTCCCATCTTCTTCCATAAGGTCCTCCAGAAGTGCCCCATGAACTTCGTATCTCTATCTGAAACTATACTCCTTGGTAAGCCGTGAAGTCGAATGACTTCTTTGAAAAATAGGTTCGCAATGTGAGTTGCGTCACTGGTTTTCTGACATGGAATGAAGTGTGCCATTCTGGAAAATCTATCCACCACCAAAAAGATTGAATCAACATCTCTTTGTGTTCTTGTCAACCGCAATATGAAATCCATGCTAATTTCATCCCACGGCCTTTCTGGTATGGGAAATGGTTGATAAAACCCTGCATTCTACTTTCTTCCCTTTGAATGCTGGCAAATTCTGCATCGGTCCATGAATCTCTTGACATATACTCGCATTCTCGGCCAAAAATACGACTCATTCATCTTCGCGAATGTCTTGTCATGACCGAAATGTCTGGCCAATCCTCCACTGTGTTTCTCCTTTAACAAGTTCTCCCTCATGGAGCATTTCGGAATACACAATTGATTGCCTTTGAACAACAATCCTTCCTAGATCATGTATTCTATCCATTGGCTTCTGTCTCTAAGAACTGGATTCTCAGTTGCTTCATATGCTTCTTTAAAATCCTGATCATCTGCGTACATGTCCCTGAGATCATCAAAACCCAGCGTTTTGACTTTGAACTCCTGCAACTGTAAACACTTCCTGCTCAAAGCATCAACAACTTTGTTAGCAGTACCAGAAATATGTTTATTTACAAAAGTGAAATTTTGCATGTATTCCACCCATTTTACATGTCTCTGATTCAACTTTTCCTGTCGAGTCACAAACTGTAGTGCATGATTGTCACTGTATAAAACAAACTCCTTGTGAATCAAATAATGACTCCATTTCTTTAACACCTGTATAATAGCATAAAACTCCTTATCATAAGTGGATTTTTTCACTTTCTCTTCATTCATCTTCTCGATGAAGTATGTTATTGGCCTGTCTTCCTGACTCAAGACTACCCCAATCGCAAATCCACTTGCATCACATTTCACCTGAAATGTCTTCTAGAAATCTGACAATACCATAATTGGTTGTTCCGTGATCTTCCTCTTCAACAAATTGAAACTTTTCTCAGCCTCTTCAGTCCAGTGAAAAGACTTGTGTCTTTGCTTTACGGTATCCATCATCGCTGTGCTAATTCCACTGAAATTCCTGATGAACTTTCGATAGAAACTAGCCAATCCATGAAAACTTCTCACCTCAAAGATATTCTTCGACGATGGCCAATTTTTGATTACCTCCACTTTATCTAGATCCATCCTCAACTCATCTGCAGAAATAACAAATCCCAAGTAAATGAGCTCTGTCTTCATGAATGAGGATTTCTTCATGTTTATGAGCAACTTCTCTTGCTGTAATCTTTTCATCACAATAGTCAAGTGTTTCAGATGCTCGTCCCTTCTTTCACTGAAGATCAGTATGTCATCTAAATACACAATGACAAATTTCTTGATGAACTCTTTTAGGGCTACATTCATCAACCTCATAAAGTTACTTGGTGCATTTGTTAAGCCAAATGGCATAACAAGCCATTCATACAACCCCTTGTTTGTTTTGAAGGCTGTCTTCCACTCATCACCCTCTCTCATGTGAATCTGGTGATATCCGCTTTTCAAATCAATCTTTGAAAAATACTTTGCTCCACTCAAGCAATCCATCAGATCATCCATCCTCGGCAATGGAAATCTGTACCTGATGGTTATCTTGTTAATGGCTCTTGAATTAGTGCACATCCTCCAGCCTCCGTCTTTCTTCGGACTGAGTATTGTTGGAACAACACACAGACTCAAGCTTTCCCTAACCATGCCATTGTCCAACAACTCCTGGACTTGTCTTTTTACCTCTTCATTCTCTTGCAACGTCAATCTATACGCGGCTTTATTTGGAAAACTAGCTCCTGGCATGAGATCAATATGGTGACTCACACTTCGTATCAGTGGCAACAAACGAGGTAATTTGTCCACTACTATATCAGCGAACTCTTCCAGCAGTTCCTGAATTTCTTCTGGCAAATCATCCACCCTTGTGCTAGTCAACACGATCTTCGGTTTCCTGACCACAAGGAATTGCAGTTCCTCCTTCTTCTTAACCTTTGTAAGAAGTTCCTTCCCACTCATGAGAAGTACAGTGTTGCTTACTTCTGGTTTCACCTCCTTATCTTTGATTGGAAGTAACATATGAGTTCTCCCATTCTTTTCTAAGGTGTATGTGTTCNCAATCTTTGAAAAATACTTTGCTCCACTCAAGCAATCCATCAGATCATCCATCCTCGGCAATGGAAATCTGTACCTGATGGT
This sequence comes from Picea sitchensis, assembly GCA_010110895.2. Taxonomy (NCBI): domain Eukaryota; kingdom Viridiplantae; phylum Streptophyta; class Pinopsida; order Pinales; family Pinaceae; genus Picea; species Picea sitchensis. The sequence goes on along the minus strand of SNQJ01S0150089.1, from coordinate 10,387 downwards.
TATCTTGTTAATGGCTCTTGAATTAGTGCACATCCTCCAGCCTCCGTCTTTCTTCGGACTGAGTATTGTTGGAACAACACACAGACTCAAGCTTTCCCTAACCATGCCATTGTCCAACAACTCCTGGACTTGTCTTTTTACCTCTTCATTCTCTTGCAACGTCAATCTATACGCGGCTTTATTTGGAAAACTAGCTCCTGGCATGAGATCAATATGGTGACTCACACTTCGTATCAGTGGCAACAAACGAGGTAATTTGTCCACTACTATATCAGCGAACTCTTCCAGCAGTTCCTGAATTTCTTCTGGCAAATCATCCACCCTTGTGCTAGTCAACACGATCTTCGGTTTCCTGACCACAAGGAATTGCAGTTCCTCCTTCTTCTTAACCTTTGTAAGAAGTTCCTTCCCACTCATGAGAAGTACAGTGTTGCTTACTTCTGGTTTCACCTCCTTATCTTTGATTGGAAGTAACATATGAGTTCTCCCATTCTTTTCTAAGGTGTATGTGTTCAATCTCCCGTCATGAATCACATTCCTATCATATTGCCATGGTCTACCCAGCAATAGATGACAAACATCCATAGGAATAACATCACATAATATCTTATCATTATATCCTCCTATCTTGAATTCAACTAAACATTGTTTAGTAACATTTACCTGGTGTCCTTTTTGTAGCCATGAAACTTTATATGGACTTGGATGTTCAATCGTTTCCAGATCCATCTTTTCTACCATCTCCATAGAAACGAGATTATCTCTGCTACCACTGTCCACAATGACCTTGCACACTCTGTCCTTGGTTTTGCAAGCAGTCCAAAAAAGTCTATTTCTCTTGATTGAACTCTCCACCTCCTTCTCGGGTGTCAAAAGAACTTTTCACATCATCAGCGATCTTCCACCTTCACCATCCTCTGCCTCAACATTTTGCCCCTGTGCTTCGACGATGTGAGTCTCTCCACCCTCTTTATTTTTATCAAGACACTCATAAGACTTGTGCCCATTCTTTCCACATGTGAAGCATTTTATTACTCCACCTCTTCCTCTTCCTCTACCTCTAGTACGGGGAAAAGTATTATTATCATCATACCCTCCTCTCTGCTCAGTATGCTGCCCTCACTGTGAACTTCCACCTTTCTCAGTTCGAGTCTGAGGTTTCTTCCAGTCTTCCCTCGACTTCTGATTTTTATCTTGGACAACTGATTTTCCCCTGGCTTGACTTCTGCCTCGGCCTCTTTGACCTTGTTTTTGGCTCAACTTCTCTTCTGCTTTCAGAGCCATCTGATAAGAATCTTCCACCATTCGGATGGTCAACATACTCATCTCATCCTGAATCTCATATCTCAGGCCATTCATATACCTAGCTACCTTTTCATCATTTCTTTCACGATGACCTACCCTGATATTCAGCCTGTAAAATTCCTCAGTATATTCCTTCACTGACATCAGCTTCTGTCTCAGGTTCTGCATCCTCCTAAGCAGAGTAATCTGGTAATCCCTGGGGATGAATTTTTCCTTCATCTTTGCAATCATCCTATCCCAGCTCTTAATTTTTTGCTTGCCTTGGCAATGCTTGTCCGCTTGTAGTTCATCCCACCACAATGTGGCATGTCCTTTTAATATCATGACAGCATGCTTGACCTTCGTGTCCTCTTTGACATCTTCATAGTCAAAGTAGGTGTCTAGAGATCTAATCCAGTCTAGAAGCTCTTCTACATCTAGATTTCCCTCATAAACTGGAATGTCCATATTCGCCTTTGCACCCATTCTTGCAACATCTTTAAGCAAGCATTCATTTGCTGCATCTTCTGCTGTGACTTCTTCTTCTCCATGTCCAGCATCATCTTCATTTTCAGACTCACTGATATCTCCTACATCAACTGTGTGTTTTTGTCTTATCTCCATGTCCACGAGTCTGGCGCGTATGTTATGCAGATCTCTTTCTACTTCTGGATTCTGCACTTGTCTACCCCTTCCTCTGGATGTCTCCCTTTCCTCCTCTGGATCAGGTGATTGTCTATCTCTTCTTCTCGACAGCATGGTGAATCTTCCTTCTTCTTGCTACAGAAAGCAAAGAAGCTTTTCTACGCTTTGATACCAAACCTGACGCAACCACACCCCTTGCCTCAGCAAAAGGCCTCTACGCTGACCTCCCGGTCTTTAAGGATCGTTAAAAATTCACCCTCGAGACGGAGTGGCTCCCTCGATTCTCTCCTGGAATATTTATTTAAATTTGACCCACAGGTCTTTTTCGGCACCTTACAGCCTTTAAGCCCGGTCCCTTCTACGTTCACCACAGAAAGTCACAATCGGGTTTCGGGGTTTTCAAAATCCCAATGTCATGACCCTTTGGTTCCCGATTCCCCGATCTCTGCTTTTCCAATATGCTCCCTTTGTGCTTTAGCCCCTCTTGGCTATGCCATAGTCATGTGATCGGCCTTTATATGACCACAGTCTTACCCTTTATCGGGATTTGGGGTTTCGAAAGTCGAAATGCACTAAACCTCTTGTCCATGGAATCCCCAATTTCTCGACTCTCGATTTCCCGACAATTGACTTTTCCTTTCAGGGAATTTCCCGAAGGCTTCGATCTCAGCCATGCATCCTCAAGGATGGATGGTCCTCACTGCTCCTTGCTCTTTCGCGATTCGCAATTTCAAATTCTCCGGTTGACTTGTCTTCAGGATTCATGAAACGCCGAATCCCGATATGCCGATTTGGCTTCCCTGTCGAGATTTCCCCCGATAGCCTCGATTGTCGCCATGCGTCCTCTAGAGATGAACAACCCTGATTTTCTCTCGGGGTCTCTGTGGCTTCACATTCCCGATGCCTTGTTCTGACGAGATGACGTCAGTTGGGTCCCACATGGAGCTCTCCTTTTTCCGGAAAATCTAACTTCACAATTCTGAAATGCAAGTCCCCCTTGTCTCTAGGACTCACGAAATGTTGATCCCTGACTTCCTTCAGATTTCTGACACGCGTCCCCAGTGGATGGACGGTTCAGATTGACCCCCAAGTTTTCGCCAACTGCAAAACAGAAAACACTTACCTATGTGAGTCCCGATGATTGAAATGTCGATGGGCTTCCGATCTCATCCACGCGTCTCAACTGATGGACGGCTCCAATCATTTACGGGGTTTCCAACATGGATTTTCCCGATCTCTTTCTCACAGAACTCCCGATTTGCCGAATCCTGAAACTCCGATGGAGTCTTCCCTTTTGGTATTTTTCCTGAGATCTTAGATCTTTTCCACGTGTCCCCTTAAGATGGGTGATCCTGATTCGACCTCGAGATTTTGAGACCTTCGGTGCCCCAATGACACAAGTTCTTTGTCAACTTTAAACCCCGGTCATCGAAACGCCGACGGGCTCTTGATGATTGCCACTTGTCTCCTCAAGATGGACGACTCAGATTGATTCTGGGATTTTCACTCTGAAAATTCCCGATCACTCGTCCTCATGATTCCCGATTTCATGAATGTCGAAATTCCGATGGCCACACCTCTCGTCGGAACTTTCCTCCTCTCATTCACGATGTTTAAACTTCGTACAACTCCTAGTCAATCCAACGACTGACGGGTATTTGAATGAGATCTGATGGTCCACAATATCCTGGGTTTGAACTCTGGATGCAGCCGTAACCCCCTCGCTTGTCTAGGAGATCTGATGGCTAGCAAGATTTCACTAATCCTCCCCCAAAGATTTCTGACCGTCGATCTTTTCCCTTTGATGATTTCTATGAAGGAAACCAAGGATTCTTCCCTAAACTTATCCTCTTGCGCTACAAACTTCTGATGTTCCTCAGTGGTTTTCAAAGGCTTTACTCCTCCTGAGCTTCTCACAACTTCGAGCCTCAAAGAGGATCTTTTGCATGCATTCCTTGCGACAACTCCCAGACACTTCGAAGTGCTGAACACCTTTGAATCTACGCACTCCTACAATAGCAGTCTCTCACACCTTACTCAGGTTCGCAACCTTGAGACTTTACTTTGCCTGCACACTCCTTGCATGGTTCCTATGCCTGTATTCACTTCTGAATGAGAACAAGAGCTAATCTACCTGAGCCTTCTGTCAAGCACTCCTTGCAGACAACTTTGACTGCACTCCTTGCAGGAATTCTTGCTCAGGTAGAGAAACAATTGAAACGCATTCCCTCTTCCTTTCAGACTTCAACTTAGAACATGAAATCATATACACAGCATATCAAAGAAAATGTATAACAGGAAGCAAACATTCATGAGCATAACATCAATACACAGAGAACAACACAAACCATGAATTTGAATCAAATATTTCTATTAATCCAAATATCTGTACATGGGTGTTCTTACACAGTTCTCCTGCATGCTCTTCTATGCTGCAATGCTTCTAACTATGATAATGATACAATGCACAATGAGGGTGTCTATATCCTATTTCCCTCTTGTGCTCTACAACTGTCTAATCTAGAATTAAATTCTATCTACCTACATAAATGCCTTCTACCTACTATGGACGAGAGCGGATCGCTCAAGGTCCTTTACAATACATAAGTATGCCTCCCGTTAACTATCACATTTAAGTTTGGCGCATCCACTCTTCAAAAGTTTTTAAACAATTTAACATATGCTCAAAATGTGTGGTGCTTTCCCCCACGCTCGCTTGATGTTGAAAATTATCCTGCATCATTCTCTTTCTCGCCACTCGAACATGATGATGGTCAAATGCCTGGATAAGAACCATAATAAGAGAGTCAACAACTCATTTCAAACCTTGGCATATTTTTCATTGAGTAAAAATCAAAGGGAAATTTCATTTTGCGGCCCTCACAGGTGCCCCTGTAGCACAGTGTGAGATTCTCACAGGTGCCTTTAAGGCCACCTGGCAGAATCATACTTTCTTGTAGGTCCTGTATGACTAGCCTGCGAGAACGCCCGAGAGCAAGTTTTGGCCCTAAAACAAATTCAAAACCCTGAAATTTGCCAATGAAAATAAAAACTAAGCCATGGAAAAGATAGGGGATCAAGAGCCTACCTCGTTGACGGAGACAGTTCGCCAAATGGTCGCATGTGCCTCCTGTAATCGAGAAATGAAATTTGAGGTAAAAAGAGTTGTTTTGGGAAAAATTCTTGGCAAAATCACAATGACTATGGTAAAAGCCCTTTTACCCACTTATATTTACTTACCATTTTTGTTGATTTTTATATTTCTTTATTCATCAAACCTAATGCCTAATAGCCCTATGAGTGTGACCTTTTGCAGATATAACGACTTTGAAGTCCACACGAAAGAGTACGGATGTTTTTTCTTTTTTCGTTGCATGCACAACTACTTTTTATAGTTTTTAGAAAAACTTTGAGCTCAGTCTTTGTTCGTTCTCGTTCTCAAAAATACATGAGAATGCAACCGAGTATACTTTTCTCATCTTTTCGTACTCATCATAGTAACACAAAAATGACGAACCCAAACGAGTATCCTTTAATCCCTTTTCACACTCCATAAAACCAAAAAGATTGTCGAGCGACCTTGTTTTGTTCATGCTCGTAAAAGTATCTGAAAAAAACATTCGATGGGTGATAGTTTATCACTTTTTCGGCCCTGTCGAACTATTTTATAAAAAAGGAACTGAGAGAGTTCTCTTTTAAGTGTTTTTCTAGACTCTATAATCATGAAAAACCTTCGAGTTTTCTATCTTTGGACTCGTTAAACAAACATCGAAAGACCCATAATGGGACCAAGCCACTCCTTCCTAGGGTTCGTTAAACATACTCTGAGGGGCTCATCCGAAGGATAAGCTTACATCAACAAGCATATGTTATCCTCCTCAAGTTTGCATAAAAATAAAGAGGTACTCGTTGGAAATGGTGGGGGAAAATTTGGGAAAGGGATGTGTTTTCGTATTCATATTATTGGCAGTAAGTGTCACTCTTGAACATGACACCCCCTATTCATTATTTGAATAAGGTTTGGGAAATCCATTTGTCTCTCATTTGAATTGCTACAAGGTCATATCCTGAGTCGTCTCTGAGTCAGTGCTACCAAATCCTTGGTCGTGTCATTCATATGTTCAAGAGAAGTTCATCCAAAACCTCTATTGAGTCGGCCATCTGCAGTTGTCCATTCTTACCAAATCGACCTTCCCTGTGTCCATTTTCATCTGTATCATGCTTTGTTTCACCTTCAAAATCTGTTACTTATTTCATTTCATTGATGGGGAATACCTCAATGCCCTCTTATGATGAGTCTTGCTCTATCGAATCCAACTCATTATCTAGAAACAAGACTTAGAAATTGTTTGGTACCTTGAAACTTGCATGCCTCAATGGCAGGTTTCCTCACTTTCGACAGTGGGTTTTCATCATTGACCCTTGATCGGGAGATTCAGTTGAATGTTCAACCTCAGCTCATTTATTCACATTCATTGGATTGTACTAGTGTACCTTGGGAGTCATTGACATTACTGGTGATTTCCCTCGCACTTGTTAATGGTTTCATCAATGACCGGTAATCAAGTGGTTTCTACCATGTTCGACTTCAGCACATGTAATCACATGGTTAGATTCGTACTTTTAGGTAATGGGATTGAAGACCCTGGGTTTCATCTTTTTTGATCTAGGTTGCGATGGAGTATGTATGATTTACATCGACACATAGATCCACTTTGTATGTCATGTGGCTATGTCATCCTAATTTGAGTCTTCTCACATAGATCCACAGTGTATTCCTGGTTGTTATGCAGTATTGTTGACGGCATGGATCCATGGTGTATGATTGGTGGCCATGACCTACATTCATTATGTCATCCGTCTGTGATCTGAGTATGGGAATGCCTACCTTAGAATTGGTATTATATTCTGTAGATGTTTGGTTGTTTGCAGGTTTCTGATTAGGCGTACTAATAGTTTCCAACACACACACGTAGTTTACAAAGTATTTCGGTTGTCACTGATTTTGGCCTCATAGTTTGGGGGGCATTCTATTACACATGATTTTGGTCATCTTGGTGATATCTTAACAATGGTGTATTCAGGCTCCCAACAAGGACTTTTTTTCCTAAGAAAAGTGGTCCTTGTCTCCTTCCAAAAACATGTTTTTTAAAGTGAGTTCGCAGGCTACCTATAGCCTAGGGTGAGAGAATCCCTTATTCTCTCAGGCCACTTACACTTAGGGTGTGAACTTCTCGCAGTTTTCTCCATACACAGGGTGCGAACCTATTTTTAAGCTTGGAAAGGAGAAGAGGTCTCGAGGGTTCTAGAAGAGAATCTTCTAGAAAGTGAGTTGGCATTTGTATGGTTGTGATTTTACTGACTTCTCAGATTTGATGGGATCATCCTCATCTTTGTAACCATCTCTCCTTTTCCTATATATTGAAAGGTTTCTCATGGAAAAGGTTAAGCAAGATTAATTGAAGAAATGGTGAAAGAATTGTGTGAAGAACCCTGCTTGGACAGAGGCTTGAAGGCTCTAGTTAGTCTATCAAGAGGAATTGGATCTTATTTATGCAAGTACAGAGAAAGTGTGTGTGTTGGAACAAAGGGTCACTGAAAGGAAGCTTGTGACATCAAGGTGATCATGTTGTATCTTCTACTTTCAATTAATATGATACAACGACATGTCCCTTTCCCATAAAGTCACTCTTACTTTATTGTGTAATTCCTTGATCATATGCATAAGTTGATGTTCAATACATTTTGATATATTCACATTGGTTGGTTTTTGTTGTCTTGGACTTGACCTCATGAGAGCACCTTAGTGAAGCAGGAGCAACAAAGACCTAAGGAAGCGATATAAAGGTATGTCACTTGTTCCTCCCTATTAGCAGATTCAAAGATTACAACTTAGGGAAAGAGTTGTGTACTGTCCTATTTTGTTCTAGATCCAGGTGGATCTAGGGAGATCTGTTAGTGTCTGCACCTACCGATTCATCTGATAATAGTTACACATGATTTTGGTCATGTTGGTGATATCTTAACAATGCTGTATTCAGGCTCCCAACAAGGACTTTTTTTCCTGAGAAAAGTGGTCCTTGTCTCCTTCCAAAAACATGTTTTTTAAAGTGAGTTCGCAGGCTGCCTATAGCCTAGGGTGCAAGAATCCCTCATTCTCGTAGGCCACCTACACTTAGGGTGATAATTTCTCGCAGTTTTCTCCATACACAGGGTGGGAACCTGGTTTTAAGCTTGGAAAGGAGAAGAGGTCTCGAGGGTTCTAGAAGGGAATCTTCTAGAAAGTGAGTTGGCATTCGTATGGTTGTCATTTTACTGACTTCTCAGATTTGATGAGAATCATCATCTATGTAACCATCTCTCCTTATCCTATATATTGAAATGTTTCTCATGGAAAAGGTTAAGCAAGATTAATTGAAGAATTGGTGAAAGAATTGTGTGAATAACCCTGCTTGGACAGAGGCTTGAAGGCTCTAGTTGGTCTATCAAGAGGAATTGGATCTTCTTCATGCAAGTATAGAGAAAGTGTATGTGTTGGAACCAAGGGTCACTGAAAGGAAGCTTGTGACATTAAGGCGATCAGGTTGTGTCTTATACTTCCAATTAATATGATACAACGGCATGTCCCTTTCCCATAAAGTCACTCTTACTTTATTGTGTAATTCCTTGATCATATGCATAAGTTGACGTTGAGTACATTTTTCTATCTTCACTTTGGTTGGTTTGTGTTGTCTTGGACTTGACCTCACGAGAGAACCGTAGTGAAGTAGGAGCAACAAATACCTAAGGAAGAAATATAAAGGTATGTCACTTGTTCCTCCCTATTAGCAGATTCAATGATTACAGCTTAGGGAAAGAGTCGTGTCTTGTCCTGTTTTGTTCTAGATCCAGGTGGATCTAGGGAGATCTTCTAGTGTCCGCACCTACCGATTAGTCCGATAACATGGAATAAAATAAATGGAGTTATACTATGAAAGGAAAACAGAGTATATATTTCATAGCTTCTCTAAGGAAAGAGTTACAAATATCTCAACTATTGAATTGTTGACATTAACAAATTACATGATGTACCTTTGTTTCAGATAGATGAAATTGATACTTGAGAAAGTCTATGCCAAATCGTATCTCTTTTCCAAAAGAAGAATCTATTGAGGGAAATAGTAGTAAAGTTGTTGAATATGAGATCAATGTTAAATTATAAGGGAGAAGTCTTTTAGTGTGATGCATATTGTGGCTTCTTGTCTTGAGCTAAATAAGTCTTCTAGAGGCATCATTGTCTTATTTTAGTAGTAACATGGAAGAAGATGGTGTTAAAAGGTTTTCTCCAGAGATGGATAACAAATTCCTCGACTCTTTAAGTCAGATGGACCAAGCTAGGGAGATATCAGAATCCCATGTATAGAACTTCCATCAGCGATTGATTCAATGAGAATTTGGCCTTGTGATCAATCCGCAAACATAAAAACAACCATGTCAAGGGGGAAACCAGCAACAATATGTTTTGCAATTGGGAAAGATGGACCCTTGAGTTTATCTTGGCATGATATACAATGTGAAAATATTTAGCGTATGTACTATCCCTTCAAGTGATCAATTTCCTTAATGTTGGGAGTTAAAACAAACTAAAGAGAGTTCTAATACAAGAACGGGATATCAAACTCAAGAAGACCTTCACTGATAGAAAATTTGATCTATCTACAAGAAAACAATGTCTCCCAGTGTGCATCATCCAATCTCATATATTCAAGGAAGAAAAATTAAGCCGAACGGCATAAAACAAATAGAGTTCTACTCTGAAAAGAAAACAGAGTATATATTTCATAGCTCCACTAAGGAAAGATTTACAAATATCTCAACTATTGAATTGTTGACATTGAAAAAATACATGATGTACCTTTTTGTAGATAGATAAAATTGATACCTGAGAAATTCTATGCCAAATATTATCTCTTTTCCAAAAGCAGAATCCATTGAGGGAAATAGTAGTAAAGATGTTGAAGATGAGATCAATGTTAAATTACAAGGGAGGAGTCTTTTGGTGTGATGCATATTTTGGCTACTTGTCTTGAGCTAAATAAGTTTTCTAGAGGTATCATTGTCTTATTTTAGTAGTAACATGGAAGAAGATGGTGTTAAAAGGTGTTCTCCATAGATGGATAACAAATGCCTCGACTCTTTAAGTCAAATGGACCAAGCTAGGGAGATATTAGAAGCCCATGTATAGAACTTCCATCGACGATTGATTCAATGAGAATGTGGCCTTGTGATCAATCCACAAACATAAAAACAACCATGTCAAGGGGGAAAGAAACAACACTCTGTTTTGCAATTGGTAAAGATGGACCCCTAAGTTTATCTTGGCATGATATACAATGTGAAAATATTTAGAATCTATAGTATCTGTTATCTGCACGGGCAGTATCATGGACACCATGAGATTATTAATTTAAGCAATGTA
>SNQJ01S0150088.1:18256-34279 GCA_010110895.2 Picea sitchensis | reverse complement strand
CTAGGGTTTTCATACCCTCGACCCTTATTTATACTAAATATGTCGATTAAGAGAAGCATCTAGAGGAAGATCCTTCTAGAAGCGGAAGCTTCTATTAGGTCTTCTTACATCCGCCTTATTCTATTTTATTGAAAGGTCTTATTGATATTGACCTTTATTACATCCAAATACATTGATCTACCTATGTGCGGGTTAGGACCTTAACAACGAGGATGTTTCCCCATTTATTATAAAAACAAAGGATACATAGGTAATGCTACTCAACACCCATACCACAAATTTATGACAAAAACCTAAGTGAATAAGAATCAATCTTAGGTAAATCCAACTTACTTTTTCATAGGCCTTGGAGAGGTCCACTTTGAGTACCATTGATATTTGATTTGTGGTATTGATCGAGTGTAGGATTCTCTCTGCTATCCCCATTGCCTCATGGATTTGTGGTCCTTCCAAAAACCCAAATTTCTCACCCAAAATTTGTTTTGAAAGAACCTTTTTGAGTCTTGATGCTATGACCTTTGAGATTATTTTGTAGATACAATTGCATAAGGATATTGGCCAATTTTTTTCAAAAGTAGTTGGCTTATCCTCTTTTTGGATCAAAGCAATGAAGGTAGTATTATAATCCCTAAGTATTTTTCTTTTGTTTCTAGTAGTCTTCACCACCCTTATTAAGTCTCCTTCAATGAACTCATAACATCCTAGAAGTAATTCCATAGGTAGGCCATAGTGTTGGCACAGGGGCAGACCCAAGGTTCAATGCTTCAACAACACACCAACAAAACCCTAACTACCAACCCTTTCAGCAACACTTGCGAAGCAGATGATGTCTCACCCGAAGAAGCTAAGAGGGGGGTTGTAGGACATAGATGTATACAACCAGGGGAATATCAAGAGGAACTAATACAACAATAATGCAACATTCATATATCTCATATCATCTAGATCTACTCTGCACAGCTATACATTTGATCTAACACAATAATGAAAATAATAGTATAACAATGACAAATATCCAGGCATCAATCACACATACAACACAAAATATACGTGGTTCACCCTCTCTCTAGGGCTTTGTCCACATAAATGTGCTTATGATCATTTAAGGTAAATCTTACAGTTCTAATCTATGCTCTTAGTCATCAGATCTTCTCTCTTCTTCTCTCTGTCTCCTACCTTCCTACGCACCCAGCTGTAGGACTTGATCTTCCCACCCAGCTGGAGATCTTAGAATACCAGAAGGCTCTCACTCTCAACACTCCTCTCTCTCATAGTACAATAATATCTCAAACAACAAACAATATCTATACCCAACACTAGTACCAACCCGACCTAGGTCCTCTCGACCTCTATTTATACATTATAGTCCCTCATCGACAACCTTAGGTCGAAACCTAGGTGTCAAAACCCTAATTACCCAAAACCCTAGGTGTCTAAAACCCTAGGTCAACTTGACCCACCTTTTCAAGGCTTCGCTAGCTCGTCTTTCCTCCCTTCTCGCGCGTTTATCAAAGGCATCCAATAGTGGCTTTCTCTGCTTGCTGAGTTGTCTACGATTCTTTTGTCTTGCTGATATGTAATTCCTGATCTCCTCATTCATCGGCTTGCTTTTCCATACTTCGCTCCATCTTTTCTGCTCTTTTGCTTACTTCGACCCAGTGACAGTCACTGTGTCTCCCGCGTAGTTTGCGTTTGACCTTTTCTTCCTCGATCTTTTCTTTCTTCCATAACCAAGGGCCAACAGGCCCCCAACACTTACCTGTGACTCATCCCGAGGCACTTTAGTTCTGATCCTTCCCTGTCACTTTGACTTTGGACTACAGAGTGCAACCTTTTCTTTCTTCTCCATGTCTTCTTCCCGTCCTTGTGCAAACTATCTTTTCTGTGTCTGGTACCCAGTTTCAACTGTACCTGGTACCTAGACCCTTTTCTCCTTTTCTTTTACTAAGAGTTGCGAGGCAACTGGTTGTCATAGTACAACTTCAACCAATTCCCATTTACTAATCCCTCTTTCCATTTTCCCTTAAATTTCTTTAGTTGTGTAGCTCCTCCTTCTGTAACATAGGCGATCCCATATGGTCCAAGCCAATGCGTTCTGAAATTCCCTGCATGTCTTATAAATTTACTGTCATACACCAGTACTAAATCACTTGGCTTATATGCCTTCTTCTTGATGTGTCTGTCATGATGGGCCTTCTCTCTTTCCTTCTGTACCTGTTGATGGAATCCTGCCATAAATCTGTCTTCTTCTAGTTCAACCAACTGGGAAATCCTTTCACGGACAACGCCAGTATCATCCATGTCTGTAAATGCAACAATTATTAAGCTCGGTACCAAGTACTCCATCGGGACAACAACTTCGAGACCATAAACTAACTTGAAAGGGGTCTGCATTGTTAATTTCTTACAAGTGGTTCTATAAGCCCAGAGAACTGTTGGTACTCTTAAATCCCAGTCATCCCTGTTCACATTGCAAATCTTTGTCAATGTTGTCTCCAATATTTTGTTAAATGCTTCAACCGTTCCGTTTGCTTGTGGATGGTAAGGTGTACTCTTATGATGGTGGACTGCAAATTCTTTAGTCAGGGCTTCAACTGTCTTATTGATGAAATGAGTACCTTGATCTCTCATAAGGGTCTTAGGGCATCCAAAATTGGTTATTATGTCATCAAATATAAAACACACGGTTGTAGTTGCACTACAGTCCTTGACTTCTCTTGCTTCGGCCCATCTAGTCAGGTATTCTGTCGCATTGATAATATACCTTGCTCCTGTGCGCTTTCCTGGTGGGTTTATAGGTCCCACGAATTCAATGGCCCATTTTTCAAATTCTTGTAGGGTCATCTGTGGTGCTAGTGACATTTTATCTCTTCTGGATGGTTTTCCAACTCTCTGGCATACATCACAGGCTTTGGTATACTCTTTAGCGTCTTTGTGTAAAGTAGGCCACCAAAGGCCAACTCGCAAAGCCTTTTGCGTAGTTGATTTGCCTGCGTAATGTCCTCCTGCGAGGCCTTCATGAGCTTCTGCAAGGATCAGTGGGTGCTCTACCTCCATCACACATCTTCTTAGTATCTCATCAGGTCCCATCTTATATAGTTGACCAACTATTAGTGAAAAGCATGCAGCGTGCACTACTAGCTGTTTCTTCTGGGAAACTGTATACTCACTTGGAGCCATTTCTGTTGACAGGAATTGGACTATGTCTGTGAAGTGGTCATCCATTTTCTTGATGGCGAGAAGCTATGCATCCAGTAGTGTATCCTCCAGACTGGTGGGTTCTTCGCCATGTTCCAACCATGATAGGTGGTCAGGTCCCTTGTTCATTCTTCCTCTCTTAACTATGATCTAAAAGTCATATTCTTGAAATAGGAGAAGGCATATGCATATTCATCCCCCCAACACTGGCTTGTTGACCAGATACTTCAATGCAGAGTGATCAATAAACATTTTAAAGTGTACTCCTAGTAAGTAATGGTGGAATTTTTGCAGCGCGTACACCATGGCTAATCCTTCTCTCTCTGTAGTAGTGTAATTGATTTCAGCTGTAGATAGCTTTCTGCTGGAAAATGCTAATGGACGATCAATGTCCCCTTCTCTAGGTTGTGATATTACTGCTCCTAATGCAATGGAAGACGCATCAACATGTACATGAAACTCCTGTCTCCAATCTGGAAAGACCAGAATAGGCGGAGTCACCATCTTTTGTTTCAGTGTGTTGAAGCTATGCTAACATTCTTCTGTCCAACCAAACATACAATCTTTCTTTAATAACTTCTCCATTGGCATAGTAATCTGAGCATATCCTTTAATAAATTTCCTGTAATAGCCAGTATGTCTTAGCGCAGTGTGCAATTGTTTGACTGAGGTAGGAGGTGGAAAATCAACTATAATTGCAATTTTGGACGGGTCCACCAACAATCCTTGCTTGCATAAAATATGACCTAATAATACTCCAAATGGTGAGAAGAAGATGCACTTCTTCAAATTCAAAGAAATTTGACATTGCCTGCATTTATCCAACATTAGCCTTAGACATTCAACATGATTTTTCAGCAAACTAAAAATAATCCAGTCATCAAAATAGGCTTCTAAAAAATCATGCAAAAATTCTTTGAATGCTTCGACCACCACCCCAGAAAATATGGCTGGGGCATTCTTTAGTCAAAATGGAATCACTTTGTATTGGTAGGATCCCCATTCTGTGGAAAATGTGGTATTGTGGCGGTCCTCCTTGGCAATCCGGATCTGATGGTATCCTGAAAACCCATCTGTAAAGAATATACCTCCTGGCCTCCCACATTGTCTAATACTTCATCTGTGAATGGTGTAGGGAAGGGGTCTTGCAAACATGCATCATTCGGATTTTCAAGGTCCACACATATTCTGATCTCGCCTGTATTCTTGTCTTGTACTACCATAGGGATAATCCACTCCGACTCTTCGACAGGTTCAATAATCCCTACTTCCAACATTCTGTCGAGCACAATTTTCACTTTTTCCTTACATTCTAGGTTCAATCTGTAGGGTCTTTGCTTAACTGGCTTCGCACTTGGTTTCGAAGGTATTCTCATTTCTCCCATAGGTCCTTTGATACCCTTCATATCAGTGAACTTTGTCGGAAATAAGTCCTGATACTCGTGCAACAATTCTGTAATTTTGTCGATGGTAGAAACATCCCAGTAATCTCCGACATTAGCAAGCTTCGGTGTCTCCTCTGTCCCAATATTAACTTTATTTATCTTGATCGGCTATCCAATGAATGGTAGTTCAACTCCTGGTCCTTCCACATCCATGTGGCCTTCTATCTCAACAATGTTTACCTTCCTCGGATCATCATCTTCATCGACATTAATGTTGTAACATCCTTGTAATTTCTGGAATGGCGTAGTCCATTCGTCCTCTTCTTGCTCTAAAGGGAGGCTAGATGACTCTTTAAATACTTTCTGCCTCGCAATCTTTAATGCTTGATCTACTGAGGGAAATTCACTTTCAAATAAAAAGGTGGTTACAAAATTCTGAAGCATACCTTCCCAATTGGTGGTGATAAGGCGCAGTTATGCTTGGAGGTACCAGTTAATAGGGGTCATGTCTAGCGTGTTAATGAATTTTTGTACCCATTGTTCTCGAGGAATGTCACTCTAGGCTTCTTCACAGCTTCGTACATGGTCCTTTGGGCAGGTTCGACCTGTGTACCTCACTTCGCAACTTCCTACTTGTGCTGAAAACTGTGCTGTCATCAAGGTTTGACATTTTGTCCAGTCTGTGATATTGCTTTTATGTGTCCCCCACCATCTTGTTGGTGTAGCTTTCAGAGCCTCATCCATAGCCAACAACCTCTGTTGTGCTGGTTCAATTGTTTCAAAGTCCATCAAGAAGGATTCTAAAGGATTCAGACCATTAAAGGTAGGTAAGTTACTTGTTGTTGTACCAATCCAGTGAACTTCTCTGGTTAGTCAAGCACATCTCCTTGTGGATACTTCATACATCTGATTTTTCTAGTTCTCCACTGCTTCTTCTAAATCTGATGAACATGTGCTGTCACTTCACCATCTTAGATTTCCATCAGCATTAGGGTTAATGTAATCTTGTTGTCTGGCTGTTAATTTGTAGATGTTTTCCAACTCATATGCATAGTATTCTTCTCTGATGGGATCTGTATACCGCAGACCTTCATCTGGATCTAAGGGTGAAATGACCCTAAGGCCATCTCCTTCAAATGTCATGTGTATTTTCTTTAAATCGACCACAATAGAATTGTTGAAGGCCCAATCAATTCCTAGTAATGCAGGGTAAGGGAAGCTATCATCAACAATTTCAATTACCTCAAAGTCTGCAAAGGTTCTAACTTCGTCGATGTCTACGGGGACATGCTCCAATCGTCCAAATGGGATGATAGCTTGCTGATTATCCATGCGAAGCCTGATAGGAGAATATATTAGCTTGGGTTTCCCATCAGTGCCCAAGTTTTCTTTGTCATGACCTTGACCTTCGACCCTAAATCAAGGACCACATAGTCTATATCGTACTCGCCTATTTGAGCATTCAAATGTAATTCTTTGTTTGTTATTCTCTTTTTACCAATCTGGTGTACTGCCCTGTTCATCAAGGGGTCTAACTTTCCTAGCTCATACTTCTTGATTAGGTTTTGTAACTCTTGTACAACTTTCTCATCCTGAATTAATTTAAGACAAGTGTACAGAAAGTCGATGAGCATGCTTACTTCTTTTCCTTCTTTGTGTGCAACCGATTGATCAAATGCCTGAGGCATTCCATACTATTTTACTTCTGGTTGAATTCTATATGAGGATCCTTGGTTCCTCTTGAACTCCTATCTTGATTCCTCAAAGATTCGTCTTTCTTTATTTGCATCAAAAGCCTGAGTCTTCTCCTCATCTTTCCTGATACCTGACTCTTCTGCGATCTTTCTTTAAGTTGTTCTATCCTCTCCTATAGCAACACCTCCTCAAGTAATGACAACGAATCTAGGTTTGATTCCACGAGGTTCAACATATATCGGTTGTACTTGTGGGTTCTGCTAGGGTCCTCATCTTTCCTAAACCCAGTAGCACAGGGCATTCTTCTATGACATGCTCAAAAGAGTTACAATAACTACATGTTGTGCAAGGGTTCTGACAATCCCTTGCTAAGTGTCCTGGTTGCGCGCAGTTATAACAGACTATTTTTCCTCGGCCTCGGCCCATACCTCCTCCTCATCCTCATCCTCTGTATCCACCATGAGGAGTGAAGTTTCCTCTCCCTGGAGAGTTGTACTTCAGAGTATTTCCTTCTTGCTGCACTTCACCCTGAATCTTGTATATGTCTCTCGACCTCTCATGCATGAGGTCGTAAGCTCTACAATCTCGATCATCATGCCCTACTGATTTACATAATGTTCAATACAAGTTTGTGGGTGTCTGAACATACTTCTGCATGTAATAAAACTCACCTGGGTGATGTCTATTTCTGCACACATCACACCAAGGCAGGTTAACTTGCTTCAAGGGGCTCGACGCTCCTGAGGCCAAATACTCATGGAATAAGGGACAATTTTCCCTATCATGACCTTCTGATCTGCATCTCACACACCAGACATATTCCCTTTTGTCTTTTCCCTTATCTTTCTTCATATCCTCGACCTGTAAAGACAAACTGGTTAGCTGACTGAAGATCTAGCTCATTCCTGAGCTTGATTCTCCCATAGGTGTTGATTCGAGCTTCATGGCGATTTCCAAAGCTTCTGCTTGCGATGCAATCTTATGCTGCATCAAAGGGACTCTGATGTGTGGTAAAAATGCAACGATGAACCATTCTTTGTTCTGTTCATTAGGGATCTGAAAAGTTAATCGGCCTGTTAGGGTCTTGAATCTCTGGTCGAACTCCCAAACAGGTTCTGCTACATTTTGTTTGATTTCTTTTAGCTTTGTAATACATTGTGACTTCGAATTAGGTTTCTTAAACTCTGCAATCAACGCATTCTTGATCTCATTCAATGGCTTAGGCTACACTAGTCCTTGGACAAGTTTCATGTACCAACTCAATGCACGGTCCCTTAGCATAGTGATGAACTGGGTTCTCTTGATGGTTTTGTCGGTGATACTTTTAATATTCCATACGGCTTCACACAAAAACTAATGCTGATCTGGATCTTCAGATCCATATCCTCTAAAGATAGGGAGCCTCATTTCATCTACCATAGAGTTGACTAGGCTTCTTGTTTGAGTAGATGCTAAGCTACCAGTAATATTGCTCTGAGGACTCTGGTGGTTCTGACTATTCTGAATGCTAAGTACTGTTGAGACAATAGGAAGATTAATGTTACTTACTTTAGTAGTCTGTGCAGTTCCTGAGGTTTCTGGCTCGCTTTGGAAAATTTCTTCAGCTTCCCCTTCTTCTATTCTGGTGGGCTCTGAATGTTCTTCATCAGTTATATCTACCTCTTCTCCACTGTAGAAACCCTCTTCTCCATAGTTTTGCTTAAACAAGTTCTCAAGGTGAACCCCTCAGAATACTTTCCCACTGTGTGTATGTCCTGCTTCCGTGTCACTGTCACTGTCCAATATATTGAACATTATCCTTTTCAGGTCTGACCAATCTACTATATCTTCAAGATGTGGTTTTCATGCAAGAGAATCTTGATTCTCAGCTTCAGAAAGTGCAAAAATTTTCCTCTAGGTCCTTTGAAAAAGTATCTCTTGGCTTGGCTATACGATTATGTTCTATCCACAACAAACTCGGTGATATACCCTCCAATGGTACTATGAAACCAATGATCTACTGCTCTGGATACAACATTGTCAACTCTCTTGACCTTCTGGATCAATGTCGACGTCCAAACCACAAGAGGTCTATATCTAATCTCGAACTGGGTATCGACTAACCTAGCCAACCATTCAAACAAATCCTGGTGGATTCCCCCAAAGAGGATCTCGTGAATGTTGGTGAAGATGTATCTTTGTAGCCAATCTTCAGTACTCAGTTTAGGGTTCTTGTTCTGGGCTTCAACGAAGTCCCTCTCTTGATCCTCTATCCACTTTTGAATCTCGATCTTTGATGGGAACCAGCTTGACATTACCTTAAACAAATTCTTGTTCCTACAACAAAACCATTTGTTGGCACAGGGGCAGACCCAAGGTTCAATGCTTCAAAAACGCACCAAAAAAAACCTAACTACAGACCCTTTCAGCAACACCTGTGAAGTAGATGAAGTCTCACCCGAAGCAGCTAAGAGGGGGGTTGCAGGACAAAGATGTCTACAACCAGGGGAATATCAAGTGGAACTAATACAACAATAATGCAGCATTCATATATCTCGTATCAGCTAGATCTACTCTGCATAGCTATACATTTGATCTAACACAATAATGTAAATAACATTATAACAATGACAAAGATCCAGGCATCAATCACAGATACAACACAAAATATACGTGGTTCACCCTCTCTCTAGGGCTACATCCACATAACTGTGCTTATGATATTTTAAGGTAAAGCTTATAGTTCTGATCTGCGCTCTTAGTCAATAGATCTTCTCTCTGTCTCCCACCTTCCTGTGCACCCAACTGCAGAACTTGATATTCACACCCAGCTGAAGATCTTACAATACCAGAAGGCTCACACTCTCAACACTCCTCTCTCTCATAGTACAATAATATCTAAAACAACAATCAACATCTATACCCAACACTAATATTGACCCAACCTAGGTCCTCTCGACCTCTATTTATACATTATAGTCCCTCACCGACAAACTTAAGTTGAAACCAACCCTAATTACCCAAAACCCTAGGTCAACTTGACCCTCCTTTTTAGGGCTTTGCTAGCCCGTCTTTCCTCCCTTATCACGCGGTTCTCCAAAGAATCCAATGGTGGATTTCTCTACTTGCTGAGTTGTCTACGATTCTTTTATCCTGCTGATCTGTCATCCTTGATCTCCTCATTCATCGACTTGATTTTCCGTACTTCACTCCATCTTTTCTTCTCTTTTGCTTACTTCGACCCAGTGAAAATCACTGTGTCTCCCGTGCAGTTCGCATTTGACCTTTTCTTCCTCAATCTTCGCTTTCTTCCATAACCAAGGGCCAACACATAGAGCCTTGAGATTTTGTCCCTTTGGAAGCTTTGTAATGTTTGGAGAAATTCATCTTTCACAACTTCTTCCATTAGTTCCAAATTGTCTTCATTGTTTACAAAACTTGGAAAAGAGTTTGAGAGCCTTACTTCAACGATTGTGGCTCAAGAGTATTCTTTGAAGGGAGTGGATAAATATTTGATCCTTCATCTAATATGTCTTTAAAATTTCTATCCCACCCTTTATTTACTTTGTCAATATTCTAGACAAAGTTTATATTTTTTCTACCATTTGCATAACAATGAAAAAAATTGGAGTTATCATCACTTGCTTGAATCCATATGACCCTACTCTTGAGCATCCATTCCTTCTCTTTCTCCAATAAGATATTCTTCTTTTTTTATTCCAGTTTCTTTACTTCTAGATTTTGAGCCTTAGTTAGGAATCCTAATCCTTCCTTGTTATAGAGTGTCTCCAAACCTACTTCAACTTATTTTAGAATTCTTTCATCTGTTTGTTTTTTTCCCTTTTCCCATTGTGATCCTACTTTCTTCTTTTCTTTCGTATTTTGTTGAAATTGAAGGGAGTTAGATTCTCTTAGGTAAACATCATAAGGATTCCAAATCTCATTAATCTTTTTTGCAAAATTCCCCCCCTTTAACCATTCTAGATTCAACTTGAATGGGCCAAGAAATTTTTCTTGGGTTGGAGATACTTCTAACACAATAGGGTTATGGTAAAATCCCCCTTTTGAAGATACCCATTGTCTCACAAGAATAACTTTTTTTTTTTTGTAAATAAAGAAAAAATATCCTTGTATTATATCATCATGAGTGTACACCTGTATATCGTTTGGCAACCACCTGTTCCGCCACATAAGGGAAACCAAAACAGGTGGCTCCAAATGGTGATATGTCTATAATGGTGCAGATTCAGTTTATAAAGATTTAATCAAAAGATGAGAATTTCAATAGGAACTTTGTTCCCACTAGCTAGCCTAGGGCAGACTTCATTTAGAGCCGCCATTACTAATATGGTTACACAATTGTAAAAAAGAGTGAAAATATAATCACTATTCATTCTGAAAATTGTAATTGACAAGAACCAGAGTCAGGGGTGGGCTGCGTCAAGCCTTTGGGGAACCTGGATGTCCATGGGTGGTGTAGACCGGGATGAAATTCTGCTTGCAGGTGGGGAATTGTGCTTGTGGTGGGGTGTAACACCCTGTTTCCCCCAATTTGTAATTAATCATAAAATAGGAATTACCATGCTAATGCATGAGGACAATGTAAATGTATTATTGTTTGAGTTGACAATAAATGACTGTGGGGGTGAAGCCTTGAAATTACTGGCCATGATATCACTAGAGGAAGAATGTGAAAACTATAAGAGAGGGTTCATTATGACAAATAACCCCAAATTTCCCTTGATGAGGATGACAACCTCCTTTGGATCCCAAGGAGAGAAATCAGTTAATGAAGAAAGGATCGGTGGTTGAATTATCAACCACCCCCATGAATGGAAACATGGGCTATCAGCCCGAAGTACCGTAGGGACTTGCAAACCTGGGCTTCCTTTTGACAGAAGGAACATGATAGGTCAGTAAACCTTCCAAGGTAAGAGGGATACACATGAGAGAGGAGACACGGGGAAAAAAGGAGAGAGAGCGTAAGCTCATAAGGGGAGAGGCACAGAGCTCTCTAGCGAGTCATGAACTGAAGGTTGCGAGCTTGATGCTGAGGAGCATCTAAGAAACCTCTCCGAGGCCATAATCGAAAGAGAAAGCTTTGAGTTGTAGAGAACATGACCCGAGCAGAAGCTGGGATAGAGACATAACTCCCTAGAACTGTGAGAACTCCCTGGTGATATCATGGCTTGGAATGGGGGTGGCCAGAGTGCTAAGAATGAATGCCTCTGAGCCTATGGTTGGGTGGAAGGACGAAGACCCACAGTGAGTTGGTTGGCGACAACTTGTAATAGATAAGCGATTTCCTACCTTGTGTAATTTAGCTGTAACTGTGTATGAATTGGTTATACTGTGTATGTTTCAGGAATTGTGCATATTTCTTATTGGATATACTGTATCTCCCCTATTTCTACTTGATCATATAACTAGGCCAGTAAGAAATTATATGGTTAGGAGATGATTTTATACTCGTAAATTCTTGTGTCCTGTGGAGGCATAAGCCAGAGTCATGAACTGTGTGTTTGTCGACCCCGAACATAGTTTCATGTATGCATGCCAACCCCCTAATTGTTTAGAGTCCCTTGGATGACGAAGTTTGTTAAGATCATGAGAGGTAGTGAAGATATGCACAGGCTCTCTGCGATCAAATAGAACCCCAGAACCCCTTGATGAAGGAGCGCAATAATTGTGCTGAAGACTCTTCAAAGAGTCAAGTTTAGGAGAAAGAGTGCAAAGCTTTCAAGTCCTCCATAGATGACAAAGCTCAGGAAGGATAGCGAGTTTCAAATACCGAAAGAGAGTACCCTTTCATTTGCTAGATGAACAGACAATATCCTTTCAGAGGATCTGAGGTCTGTCATGACCGTTAGATTAGAGGAAGGAACGAAGGCGTTAATACCTTGACCCCTTCAGCCTTCGCAAGTAACAATGGGAGCTAGGACCGTAGATCCAAGGATCTGTCGGAGCTCTATTGATCATCGATATTAACCCTTGCATAGGCAGGAGAGAGGACTCATCAAAGTATTGAAAGTGTTGGGATTGTCCATCCTAGAGGACGCGTGTCAAAGATCCACATCCATCGGGGATTTGGCACCGGGGAAACGGGAGTGAAGACTCTCCCAAATATCTGAAAAGGAGAAAGCCAGGATTTGATCGCGATCATTGATCATCCCAAAAATATCACAACTGTTGATCATGGCTAAAATTCATAGCCATCCATCAGAGGGACACGTGGCTACCGGTCAACGTTTCAACATCCGGGAAACCAGAGGGCAACACCCCTCGTCTTCGCAAGTCACGAAATCCTGGTGTACGAAACCCCGATGCACTCTGTGGATGATCTGGTTTAGTGTGAATAAGTTTCGACATTTCGACATCTGGGAAACCAAAGGGAAAGACCCCTCATCTTCGAAAGTCACGAAATTCTGGTATACGAAACCCCGACGTGTGATTAAGACTGAGTGTCTTTCAACACCCTTAAGCTCAGGAGTGATAGTGGGCGTCAGATCCAGATCAACGAGGGTCATCGATGCCATACATGAATTCCCATTTCAGAATTCGGGGAATGGAGTGACCAGTGGTTTGGGTTGCTGCATTTCAAACTCCCAGTTACCGGAATCTCGATACGGCCAGGACTGTCGAATCAGGGGGGGGATTCGCAGCCATCAATCTCATCGAAGGTAAGATTTCAGAATTCAGGGTTTGAAGAGTCGAAAGACTTGACACTCTTGCATCACTGAGTCGCAAAATGTGAAAGGTGCCTCTTGGCTTGACCTGTGGTCATAACCAACGATCACATGGAGGTGGATAAGGGAAGAGATAGCCTACATTAGGCCCCTGTAGGAATTCAGGGATTCTATCCCTTGAGGAAGAGAGAACATTTTGTTTTTGCTGTAGTGGGTTTGTGACAAATTGGTATCAGAGCAAGGTTACAACACTTGGCCTACTTGGGCTCATGTACGAGTCACGTAAGGAGATATTGTTATCTGCATTTTCTCTTTAAGGGAAGGACCGCATAATGAAACTATAATTTGGGAATTTCTAGGGAATTCCAGCAAAGGAATTTTATTGTTCCTTTGTCAAAATGATAACTACTCTTATAGGAGTAGGGATGCACTGATCAATATTATTGATAAGACCTGAGTATGAATAATAGAGGTGGAATAAATTTTGCTATGAAGCTACACGAGCCAGAAAAGGGACATGAACTGAATTGTTCTGTTATAGTGTGACGATGGCTACCTACTAAAGAAAGTAGAGTCTCTTGCAATTGAGATGGATGGTTAGGTGAGAATTAAGATCCTCATGAAGAACTCCTTCATGATTTAGGAAATCTGGTAAGGACTGGTAGGATCCTTAGAAAGTTATAATTACTGCATTATTAAAAGACTAAACCCTGAGCATATAAATCCTCACGATTGAGAGGACTGATGAAAATATGTAGGGCCAAATTATCTGACCTATAATGGTTAGAATCGACAACAAGGATAATCTGTTTAAACAAGATTAAGAGGAGTCCTTTGGGACTGTTTCTAATTACCAAGAGTGACCCTTGTTGGTTGTTCCCATAAAGAGACGGTAACATCCGCATGAGTTATGACTAAGATATTAGTCCTGTAAGTAACTTAAAATCTTAGAAAAGATAGCGGGGAAATTTCGTATGCTGAGTGTGCATATAGAGCACAAGGAGTGCATATAGAAACAAGCTTGTGTTAAAGTTTGAAAGCTCCGGAGGTTGAACACAAAGGATGATTCCAGAAGAATTGATGCCAAGTTCGTGGATGGAAGTCATTGAAAATCTGAACGGACGGTGGAATTCTCGGAGGGAGGAATACTGAAATTCCATGAAGATAAGGCTGATAACCTCTCATCACTTACAAGCTCAGGAGTAATAGTATCTGTTATATTGGAATCAACGAGAGTCATTGATCTAGAGCTTCGAGGTTTTGGCTATTGGGAAAATATAAGCGAAGAATTTCCCAAAGTCGCGCAAAGTAAATCATCGATTTGATCAGGACCGTTGATTGGCGGAGAGATCTGGATCGAGGGATCCAGGTTTACGAACCCTCTTGGATCAGAAGTTTGGGAAACGGTGGAGCGTTGTCCGTGGATTCGCCGAAACACGGGATCCTGACGTGTGTCTAGGAGTTGACCCCAGGTTTCGAGCGAAGGGTCATGTGAATAAAAGAGTTGAGAAAACCTTAACCTCGGTCTTTCAGGTTTTCGAATTTCGAGGATCGAGGAACCAGAGTTCCTTGCAACTGGAATCCTAAAATCATGAAATGTGAAGCACCTTTTAGTTCGGATCGTAGTCACCGTCGGTGGTCATGTGAGGAGAAGGCGTGAACTAGTATGATGAATACTTAGCTGTGTTCAATTGAATTTGAGTGCATGAGTTTAATGCATTGTGAAGCTTCATAATAGGAAGCCTGATATTAATACTGGTAAGGTATGAATGATATTAAATGTGCAAGTAATGCACATGTATGATGTAAGAGTATAAGTATACTAGAAGCCCAATATGATTTCCGTGATGAGTGAAACGTGAAGCAAGTATTGCTCTTGTCCATATTAAATGAATACTATGGAGGCATAACTAACTCCGTTCTGGGGAGTCATGAAAGTTCTATTCCAAATAATAGCCTGAGGGGAATGCATTCCATTTCCTCAGGAAGTACCAATATAATTAGATGAAAGGGTAAATGAGAAAATATTATCTCTTGTCATAATAAGAGACAAATGATTATGCCTTTGAGCATCACATGAGAAGGATTGTGAATGAATCTGAATTGACTAATCTCAACATTAAAGATGCATGTGGGATGTAAAATATACCTATGGCAACTGCACACAGGCTTACGATTATGAGTATAGCTAAGTACATCGTGGATGTAAGTTAGAAAAAACCTAGAACATGTGCGGATGCATAATCTAGAATACATGATACCAGAAAGGTATGTCTATGTCCCTTAAAGAATGATTATTAACAAGCTGAAGCTAATTCGAGCTTGAGGCCATCACAGATAGTGATGGATATGCAACAAGGAAGTTGCATACTGAAGGAGTTCCTGGTGGAGGAACGGTGTAAGGACTTTGTTAGAAGAACAAAGTCACAACCCTAATAATTGTTGAAGGTTGGACAATGGGCTGCAAGGCCTGTCCATATATAAGAATTGTGGATTACATTTTGAAATAACCATGTAATTAATAGAAGACTAACAACTGAATATTGACCATTCTGATAACCGAATGGAAGTGTGTAGGATGCACATGTTCATGATTCATTATGAGCAAAGAGTTTCTATTAAAGAATGCTGCGGTATCCCAAAAAGGATTAGGGTGAGGCCTAACCAAGGCGGCTCAAGGAAAAGAGAAGGAAGATCCAGAAAGGGAGTAGAACTGCAAAAGTAGAGAAGAGATAGTGAGGCCTTAGAGATAACTCGGATGGGCTGAAAAGTCCCAGGCGATGTAGAAAGAATTGGAAGAAGGGGAGAGCCCTCAATCCTTTCCTTGCTGTGCATTATGTTTTCTATGGGATGAAAAAGATGGTACGCCAATAAAAATAAACAGGTTTTGACACCATAGTGATGATGGTGGTAATACTGTGAAAATGATTGAGAATTATTGTGTTGCACTCATGAAAACATTAAGGATAGTGTGATGAAGTACATACGGATATGCTGGGACATGTCTAAAAATATTTTATTAATTTAAATGCTATGGAACTTGCATTTTAATTTACATGATGACTAATGTGCATATGGTG
>SNQJ01S0150086.1:0-23311 GCA_010110895.2 Picea sitchensis | reverse complement strand
TATAATATGTATTGCAATAAGTTAATTAATTTTATGATTATTAATATAATAATTATAATTATAAGTTAATAAGTTTATATTTAAATAATTTTAACTAATCAATTTATATTTATGAGATTATGATTATTATAACAATTAATTTAGAGTTTAAAAAAATAATTTTGAATATTAATTATTTTTTTTATATTCTACACAATTTTAAATTTTAATTAATTTTTTTTATAAAATATATTAAAGTTATATAAAAATTATCTATTAAATTAGGCAATATTGAAATAACTAAAGCTTGAAAAAGTTACACCATTGAAATAGCTACACCTTTAAATTAATACCTTATATTTTTTGACTTTATATCTCCATCGATACATGTATCTTATAAAATAGTTGATTTTTAATTGACTTTTATTATAAACAAAATATTTAAATTTGTATAAAGTTTGCTAAAAAATATAATTATATATTAAATTAAATAACATTGAAATCAATTTTTAATTAATATTTATTATGGAAAAAAAATATATTTTTATAAAATTTACTAAAATTATATATTAAATTAAAAAGTATTTTCAAATTTTTTTTTGTTTGTTAATTTGTGCGGCGATTAATCTGTAGGGGCCTCAAAATCACCCGCGGATCGCCAACCCTTAACATGGTTGGATTTTTTGTCCCACCACGTTTCGGTGACTTTAACATCACGAAGTGGCTTAACAACACACTTCGTCACCGACTGTGTCCTACACCTCGGGGACAAAATATTTTCAATTTTAATTATCCAATTTTTTATAAAATTTATTTTAATTTTAATTACATTTTATATTATGATAATTTAATATTTATTATGGAAAAAATATATTTTATAAAATTTACTGGTGTTCTATAGTATATTAAATTAAAAGTATTTTCAAATTTTTTTGTTTGTTAATTTGAAAGGGCGACAACTGTAGGGGTCTCAAAATCACCGGTGGATCGCCAACCCTTAACATGGTTGGATTTTGTCCCCACAGGTTTCAAAACGATGAATTTAACATCATGAAGTGCCTTAACAATACACTCCCTCTGGCCAATGGACTGCGGTCCTACACCTTGGGGACAAAATATTTTCAATTTTAATTATCCAATTTTTTATTTAACGAGATTTTAATTTTAATTACATTTTATATTATGATAATAATTAATTTATAGTCCAAACAACTTTGAAATTTAGATAATGTAATATTTTTTTTTGAAATTGTTGAGATTTGAAATAATTATGCTTAAAATTTAAAAAATATTAATTTTATAATACAAAGTATTAATTTATAGTGATTTTTGTAAAATATATTTCACTTCAATTATTCATTTTTTATAAAAATTTATTATAATTATAATTACCTCAATAAATAATTTATATTTATATTATGATAAAAATTAATTTATAGTCCAAACAACTTTGACTTCCCCATTAATTTTCAATTATGTAATAAAAAAAAAATTAATTTTAATATTCATAAATAATTATATTAAGGACAATAATTAATTTATAGTGCAATCAATTGACTTTCTGAATTTTCAATTATATTAATTTTTTTAATTTTCATAAATTTTATTAAAGTTGTGTAAAAATTATATATTAAATTAGGGAATATTAAAGTTATATAAACTTTGAATGCGGTGATTTTGGCTTATGGATGGGTTGTTCCAAATGGTTATTAATTAATTGTTGTGGGTATTAATTAATTGTTCGGTATTTTCTCTCTGTAAAATCTCTACGCTAACAAAATGTGGAGGAGAGCAAAAAAAAACCCTAGCTAGGGTTTGGTTTCGGATGGGATAAATTACTTCGAAGAACTTTTGTAGAAATTGTGTCTGGTTCCTGAATTGAGCCTGTCTCTGTCACTATGGATAAGGATCTTAAGTTAGTTTATGATGAGGTGGAGGCATTGGTTGAGGGAGTCGATCAAGCCAATTGGAAGAAAGGTGGTGTTTCCTTAGATGACGATAATTTTTGTAAGCAGATGAGAAGGAAAAGAGTGTTGTTGGCTCAAGCCAACTTATGGGAGTGTTATTATGGGATTCATGCACTAGGATCCTTTTCCTAAAGACAAATATTGGTCGGTGGATGGAAAATCACTAGGAGCCTTTGCCATATTCGACCCCATGTGTTCATTCATGGGTATTTTATTTTATTTCGCAATGAACGATGCAAAGGTTATTTTGGAGGGGTTATGGTTTGTAGGAGAGTGTAGCCTGATTTTTAAACGAAGGACCTGTTATTTTAACCCTACACGACACCATTTCCATTTTAAGCATGTGTGTGCGTATTGTTGTCGGGTTTTCCCCTCGAATTTTGGCATAGAAAAGGTTTTATGGAAGTGGGAAACGAGATTGGGAGATTCCTCCATATTGATCCTCATGTTTTGAGAAGAGAAGATAAAAGAGTGGGTTACATGATGGTTGAAGCATTTGGTTTTAATCTCTGAATTGGATATTTCATGGAGGGGGGAGAGATTGTTGTCAATCGATTGATTACTGGGCTATTCCGTTTAGATGTACACGCTGTCGTAAAACGAGACATCTCTGTAAAGATTGTCCTAGATTTGATAAGTCTGGTATAATTATGTATTCCTCCTCTCTAAAGGTTGTATATAGAGGAAGGTGCAGTGCCATTCTTCTCGAATTAGAAAATCGGAGGTGGAGTTTGCTTGGAATGGATTGGCTTCTTATGGAGATGTAGATGCTTAACCAGAAACAAGGCATTTTGAGGAGGACGCTCTCTTGGGTAAGTCACATTATGTTTCTCGTATGTTTTTTAATTCATTGTCTCTTTCTGATGAGGACTACCTTTGAATCTAGGGTAAATCAAAATTTCCTCCAGTTAGTGGTGTTTCTCATTTGGATTATTATTACTTAAAGAACGATTATGTGGCCTTTGATAATACAAACCCTAGGTGTTAAGATAATTGTCCTATCTCAGAAGAGTCCAAAGGGCTATCCTTTGAAGAAAAATTGGATATTTGAAAGTAAATTTTGTCCCTAGGCTTGGTCTTATCTGAAAGTAATTCAGTCTCTATTTCATAGTCTTAGGGGGATCTGAGGAAGCTTTCGGTAGGGATTTTTTTAAATCCCAGGTAGAGTTGGATATTATCAACGATCTTATCGCTTCTTACTATGACATTTTAAAGAGATCTCATTTAGATGCCTTTAATGGAGTAGGGTGTAATATGGATATCAAGTCTCTTGAAGACTTTTCTTTCGGTACCTTTTCTCGTAATGTTGTTGATCAAAAGGGTTTTGTCTTTGGTGGTTTGGGGAAAAAAAAATTCTTTGATTAAAACTAGAAAAAGATAGAGGAAGAGGATAGAAAGGAGGATTCTTCGGTAAAATCCGGTCCCATGGATCTTAGAGAAAACAAAGCCCTTGTTGGGGGTCGATAAATGATCATTTTTTCTATCAACATAAGGGAGTTGGAGGGGCTTCCAAATTGGCTTCCGTCAAGCATTTGCTGGAATTAGTCCGTCCAGATATTCTTCTTTAGGAAAAATAAAGTTTTAGCTGAAAAAGCTCGGGGCGCTTTTGAAAAACTTTTTCCTCATTGGATTTTTTTTATATGAATGCTAATTGTCAGTCTGGTGGTCTTTTAGTGGCATGCAACCCTCTGGTCTCAAATTTTTATTCATTTTCAGTTGATGCAGGTATTTTTCTGGAAGGTTTGTTGAGAGGTCATTATTAACCTATTTCCATTATCAATTACTATGCTCCCTTTTCCGCTCATGTAGACTTTTGGGAACGAGTGGCCTCTTCAGGATTTTCGAAAGGAGGAAATGCGGTGTTAGTTTGTGATTTAAATCTAACTCTTTAAGCTCGAGAGATTTGGGGAAATAAAGCAAGGATGGATTCCCTTGGTTCCTTTTTCTGTGATTTTTCAAAAGACGTCAACCTATTGATATTGAGCCGGTTGTTTTGTCCCCTACTTGAAGAAATAGACAGAGTGGATGTGATGGAATGGGTAAAAGGTTGGACATGTTTCTTTTTCTGAAGTTTTGGTAGGTTCTTTGTCCAAGTATCTCTCTTGGACTATTAACTCGATGCTTTCGAATAATAACCCTATAGTTCTTCAATTGTGTATTAAAGATGATCTTGTCAGATACCCTTTTAAGTTCAATTCATCTTGGTTGGAAGATTTGGATTTCATTCAGATAGTTAAGGATGACTGGAATTCTTATGTTTTTTTCGAGGGTGATTCAACTATGACCTTGATGGTCAAGAAATTAAGTGCCTTAAAATCTAAAGTCATAGGCTCGGAGAGAGATAAAAAAATGTATCTCATACAAGATATTTTAAAAATTGAGGAGAAACTAGAAGTATTTTATCCTCATCATAACTATGGGTTTTTTTTGAGATTCTCGCCTTCAATATGTGAAAGATTTAGAAGGTAGAAGAATTCATATTCTTTTAATTGAAGAATAAAATTGGAGGCTCAAGCGCATATCCCTTTGGCCTTCTGGTGGAGATAAGAACACCAATTTCTTTCATAAGTATGCAAGTTTTACAAGGAGTATAAATTTGATATGGGATTTATTTGAATTAATTATGGCAGAACCAAACTGTGAGCAGAACTCACTTGATTGCATTACTTAAGCCAACCATTACATTTAAATAGCACAAAAAAAAATTGAACTGACCTCCTACAAAGGAGGATCTGAAACCACCAGCAAACCATAAATTGGACAGGCACACAACAAACCCACAATCACTTAGTTACGCAAATCTTAACTAAGTATCCTAATTTCTACATTATTCCAACACTCCCCTTAATGGAGAAATGGATTTTCTACCACACCTAGTAAGTCTCTGCAAATTTCAAATTTTGCCTTTCTAGAGGCTTAGTAAAAATATCAGCCATATTTTCATTAGTGTTACAATAGATTAAGTCAATCTTCTTTGACTGTATCTTTTCTCAGAAAAAATGATGTTGAATTTCAATACAAGGCTTAATTCTCGCATGATATGGGTTATTAGCAAGTTGATTGAGCTTTGATTACCAAGCAATTGATAACTAGGTGGGTGCTCTTTTTTTCCTCCCATGTCTTCAATTTCTTCATGTGATACCACACATGTAGTACTACACAAGGCTTTTTACTCGGCTTCAGTTGTAGACATCAAAAAATGGCAGCTTTTACCTACCTACGATGCACCCTAACCAATTGTAGGACAATAACATGTGGTTGATTTTCTGTCACTAAGATTTCCAGCCGAGTCAGAATCAGAATATCGTGCCAAAGTAACATCAAATTCATTAGTATAGCTTATGCTCTCAAAAATCAATAGTTCATTTCAGAATAACTAAGGAGTGCTTTTCTTTCAAAGACTCTCATGATGCTTATCCAGAACCACTTCCAAGGATGCTAACTTATAGGCAATATCTCGCCCGCCGTTGTGGTGAGATAATTCAATTTCTCCCAATGGACATAGTTCCATCCAATTACTTGGTCTCATCATCACTACAGAGTTTAACAATATATTCTATTCTAATGGAGTAGGCATCACTTTACATCCATTCATATCAAATATTTGAAGCAATTCCCTAGTATATTTTCTTTGTGTAACTAATGTCACCATTTTCTTTCCATACTTCAAGATCCAGACAACAATGTAGTTCTCCTCCTGCCAAGATCCTTCATTCAAAGAGATCTGTGATAACTTTACCATCAATTAGAAGCATTTCCTGCTATGATTAGATCATCAACATAGGGAGAAATCAAAACAATATGTTCTTCTTCATCTTTCTTGCATTACAGAGATTTGGATCATTCTTACTCTTCAAAAATCTTTTTTTGCATAAAGAAATTGTCTATCTTGTCATACCATGACCTCGGGTGCCTATTTTAATACATATAGAGCCTTTTTCAATTTACAAACCAAATGTTCATGTCCCTGTTTAACAAATCCTTCAAGTTGTACAAGATATACTTCCTCCTTAATTTCCATTAAGAAAGGAGACTTCACATCTAACCTGGATGTAGGTTCCATTTATGTTATGTAGCTAATGCAATCATCACTAATGGTGTTTAACTTAGCTACAGTTGCAAAAGTATCTACATAATCAAATCCCTCTTTTTGTGAATACCCTCTTGCAACCAATCTTGCTTTATGTTTATCTATACCACCATCAGCATTAAATTTGGATTTAAACAACTATTTGCATCCTAATTGGAACTTTGTTTTCTGTGGAAACTCTGCTAATTCCCATGTTTCATTCTTCATTATTGAATCATATTCTTCTTTCCTTGCATCCATCCAAACTTTATGTTCTTTAGCTTGTTGATAATTTGCATGTTCTATAGTGTTCATTACTTGAGTCATCAAAGCATAATAATATAGAATAATGATAGGGTGTAAGGAATCTCACGAGATGTCCTCCTTGGAGTCTTGGTGCTAGCATCTCTTCTACTTTGAGGTGTAGTTCTTTCATCCTTTTCTTGATCCTGACCCTATACCTGCTCATGTTCCCTCAGATCCTTTTGTACATGTGTTTGCATCCTGATCTTTCAGCAATAGTCATGAGGAATGTGCCATTCACTATGACTATCTAATTTATAACATGTATCTTCATGAAATAATACATCTTTGTTTGGAAAGACTTTATGCATTTTAGGATCAAACATCTTATATGCTTTATGCTCATCATAATAACCAATAAAATACACTGATGGATTTTGCATCAAGCTTTATCCTATCCTCTTTGGGAATGTGAGCAAAATATTTACTTCCAAATATTCTCAAATGATCAACAACAAAGCTTATAACCATAAAAGGCTTCAAATAGAGTTTTATGATCTAAGATTTTGGTAGGACTTCTATTTTTCAGATAAAAAAATGGCATTTAATAGCTTCCAAAACAAAACCATTAATGAGATTTTTACCTTGAAGCATACTGTGAACACACTCCACCAATGTTATGTTATGTTCCTTCTCTCACTCCATTTTATTTTCTGACTTAAAGCTCTAGATCCGCATTCTCTCCCTCTTCATCTGATCTGAGAATTTTTATGTACATGTGAGTTTGCTTTTCAACCAAATTTTTAAACTCCTTAAAAATATCAAGATCACTTTTCTTTCTCATGAAATACATCCATGTGTTTATCATCAATGAAAATAAGAAAATATTATGCTCCTCCAATAGACCTTGTCTTCATGGGACCATAGACATCTGTGGGAACAAGTTCAAGTATATCCCTCTTTATTCTATCTTCGTGAGAAGGAAAATCTTCTCTGTGTTTCTTTCCCAAAGCACACCCATCACATGCACTACGTTCATTCTTTAATAGTGGAAGTTCTTCCACCATGCCTTGTTTCTGAAGAAGAAACAAATCATTATAGTTTAGATGTTGATACCTTTGATGCCACAATACCTATGTTGGCACTTCATTGTTGAAGTCAGGCTTGATGTTGTCCTTTTCATCGTCACATCGGATCTTGCATAGCCCTCCTCCAACTCTGACTCCTGTAGAAACCACTTTATAATGGTCTTTTATATCCTTCACAAGACAATGTGACTTTACAAAATCTACCTTCATGTCTTTATCTGTTATGGTGGAAACATAAATTAAATTTTTCTTTATACCAGGTACATGTATTACATTATGTATTTGTTTAACACTACCATTTGGTAATGTAATAGAGATATCCCCATAACCTTTTATTTGATGTGACCCTTCATCATCAAGATAACTGATCCAAAATGGGGATCAAATATTATTTATACATGACCTATCAGATCAAATGGATGTGTCTATTGGCACAATAGGTCTAATTTACAACCATAAATATAATTATTCTTTACACAGTAATAATCATATTTTACATAGTGGATTCAGCTTGTACCCTTCTCAATAAAAAATTAGGAACACACCATAATATTTAATCTTAGAAAATATAACAAGGATCTCACATCCTATATGCTCACATCACTAGGGACACGCTCCACCTATGCTAAGAAATAGGTGGACTTGTAATTTTAACATATAAACTAAGTCCATAGGAGTACCATATAATTCCATATGAGTATTATCTAGAGAGCCATCTCAAGTCAACCCAACTATGCGATGGAGTCCGAAAGGAGACCATCTCAAGTCTTCTTAGCTCAATTCAGAGGAGAACGAAAAAACTGACTCATAAACCCATTCAAGCACACTCACTTCATAGCATATTACATCGTTCGACAGTTAACAAGCAAGATACACATCAATGATGCACCATATGGTTTGAATATATAGATCAATTCGGACCGTATTAGTCTTTGTCTGACCTCTTCATATTCATCAACATCTTTGTATGAATGGGCTTGCAGTATGTCATTCCAATGTGATTTAATATCTCCATTGTGTATTTCCCAGAAAATATATCATCATTCCTCTACCACACCTAGTCCCAAGAAGTAGCGTACTCGCAACAAGATTTCACCAATTTAGAATCCAATGCATTCTTTCATTCAACAATAATGATTTCTGAACCAGTGAGGAATAATTCATCAACATGTAGGACAAAATAAAGCACTCTTCACTCAACACACGTGGATAGTATAGGTTGGGATCAACAAGTCTTTCTCAAGCGTATACACATGACATGCCTTCTCATGTATCAAAAAATCTATCTAATCATTGATAAAAATTCTTCTCAATATCACCATTGAGAAAGGTTGTCTTCTTCGTGATCCACTTAAGTGTGATATAGTCTCCAACCCATGGATGTGCAAGAGAAATAATCATATGGATGGAAGTAGAGCTATAAGAGGAGAAAATTTCTCCTCATAATGTATTGCCTCTACCTGAGAGAATCCTCTAGCCACAAATATTTCTTTGTATTTCGACACACTTCCATCAACTACACATGTTTGATCTATAGATGCACTTGGAAGTCACAATAGACTTATCTTCCGGTCTCAAAACAATATCCCACATATAATTTTTCACGATGGACTTATAATATTCGATCATGGAATATTTCCAAACCTCATGACTTATTGTTTATCCATGACAAGAAGGGTCATCACCATCTTCTCATATTCTAAACATATTCTCAAAATATTTGAGGTCTTTTCTCAAAATGTACCCTGAATATCCGGGACAGCTTACATACAGATCACACACAACACACTAATCTCAGCTACAAGTATATATTCCTCTACACGAGCTTCCATATCCATCAACCAATTTACATCTCACAAATAACACACTAATCTCACCTACAAGCTCTAAGCAGCATTCCATTTCTATCAGCCCTCTCGTGAGGGCTGATGGAAATGGAAGGATTTTTAGAGCTTGTAGGTGAGAGTATATACACAATTAAACAATCCAAAATTGTTCTTGAGTGTTCTTTAAACAACAAATAGATTATATATAAATTATGAAGTCTAAAGACAATTACTTTGATCTACAAAATTAAAATCACTCCAATCTAGGAATAATATAGTTGGAGATAATCTTTCAAATCCAAGTAGTTCCAACAACCTCCCAAAAACTAGGAAACAAAGTTTCTACTTAAACTATCATTACACGAGAGACTATCATTACACCATAGACAAATGAGTGTTTCATATTACAACACACATAAGATTACATAAAACAACCATGAAGGTTACATGAAAGAACTAGGATGTAGCGTTTCTAAAATGTAAATAGACATTGTTGGTACAAGTGATTTATTTTTGTTTCTATAAAAGCATAGGAGAAAAAATCCTATAATGGAATATCATATATATATGAATATAAAACAAGTGAGGATTGCATAATATTACACAATTATACAGTGATTATTATAATGATCAATAAAAAATCGTCTCTACTATAGGAGTAACAGAAAATGGTAAGAATTTCAATAGTGACATGTAGTATTTCTAATGTTTTGATAAAATTTGAATGAAAATGATGATTAAAGGCAACTCTTTTATCTAATGTTAAGTAAATTTATTATTATTTTAACAATCCTAGGAATAGAATGTGTTATGAATGTTTTGCATAAAAAATACATTTAGGATTGATACACCTATTGACAATGGGGAGAATTAATCACCTTTTAATCTTAAATATTCTTAATCTTGGCTAACAATTGAAGATGCTAACAATTAAAGATGCTGGAATATTCTTACTCGTCCTCCCAAATCAATGAATATGATTTACTCTTTCATAACTTCCTTCTATTTTGAATGCATCCATTAACCTATTTAAAAATTTAACATTTACCTAATCATATTATGAAATTATATGATCATCATGATTTTCTCATGTTTCAGTATTATCAGACACTACTTCAACTTCTCATTTATTCACTTGTTTCATATTGGATCGTTAACCCACCTATCATATGAGCGTCTCATCTAGATGTCCATGTGTTTCATATCGGATCGTCGACCCACCATTAACAAGAGAAGCGGAACCTACTCGATTGCCTGTAACTAACCTATCATATGAACGTTTCATTTATATGTACATGCGTTTTGTATTGGATCAATAACCGACCTATTAATAGTAAGCCGCAACTTACTCGATTGTGCTCAGATAATTGCTGAAAATATTTGCGCATGGGCAGAGGATGGCCGACACACTCAATTCCTTGTAAATATTTCATTCTTCCTTGATGGGGCTCCAAGCATGAACGTAACAATTTAATCCTCCATTTTATCCGATTATAGAAATTTTTTTCATAAATTCGTTGAAAGTATTAGGCACCATGAACGAGGCTTTGGTGGGAAGGAACATGGAGAAATTGAGTAAAGTATTGGATTTATACGAGGAGAGGCTTTGCAATAACAAGTACTCAGCTGTAAATTCCTTCAACCAATAGATCTCCACCATCTTCCTCATCTCCGGTATTTGGTTGATGCTCTTGGGAAGGGCCACCTCCTTTACTCCAGAAACCATGTCTGCGCCTAGTGGGAAGATATCTCCTCTCGCCCAGTTTGGAAAAAGTTTCCTAGTACATGAAACTGCCTTCCCTGGATGAAATAAAATCGGTTTAGCACTCACCCTAGTGCCACAATATAGATGAAGAGTGGCGACTCATAAACGTTCATTGACTCATTTGTATTTTGACATGTGATAGATCCGATGATTTGTAGATGAAGTTATCAATTATTGTAAGAGGGATGATATCAAAATGACATTCTTTCTTATGTCTAAGGTATAAAATGTGTGAGTAGGTTATATGTTTCTTTTAATTTGGAAATAGGGTTTACTGTCTCTCTCCTCGATATTCACTAGTCAATCATTATTGTTTGTTGGATTGAATAGAGTAATCAAAATGTCTTTGACGACTTCAATATTAATTGTTTTTTAGTAATTTAATTTAATTCTAAATTTCTAGCAAGTTCTCTTGGTGGCTTTTTATATATTTGTTGCATAACGGGTGTCTCCCTTCTCAGTCGTCTTATCTCGTGGTCATGAGGAGGTCTATGGCTATCCTCAGAATAATCCATCCCACCCTTCTCATTCCCCACCTTTTTTCTTCTTCCTCTCCCCTTTGTTTCTTCTCTCTTCCTCTCACCCTGAATTCCACCCACCGACACCCTCTCCGACCACCCACCCACCGCAATCTCCCACCCACCCATCATATCGCCTTCCCACCCACCCAACCACACTGACCGACACTCCAAGGTCCTCCTCCCTCTCTATTTCTATTTCATCCCCTTCCACACCTTTCTCCCTCCTCCCTCTCTTACCAACACTCATTCTCTCCCTCCATGTCTCCTTCCCACTTTCACTCTCTCACACTACCCCTTTGTGCGACTTTGTGGATATTTTCAACACTCTCTCTCTATCTCTTATTCCCTCACTCTTGCCATCCCTCTCTCTCACCATGCCACCCTATCTCTCCTCCTCTTTGTCACCCTCTATCTTTCTCATACACACTCACTCTATCAGTCTCTATCCCTCTCTCTCTTAGCTGCCCCATCCCTTCCTCTTCCACTACCACCCAATTCTTAACTTTCTCCCTCTATCCCCACCCCTCTCTCTCTCCATCCCTACCTCTCTCTCTCCATTTACCTCTATCCCTCTATCTATATATATTCTCCCTTCAATCCTCTCACTGTGTCCCTCCTTCTCTATCTCCTTCCCTTCCTCACGTACCGACAATATAGAGTATTTCATAATCAAAATAATAGGGTACAAAGAATATGTATCGAAGCCGGAGAGCGTGCTAAACAATATCTTCTTCATTACACGACAGAATCAGACTGGAAAAGCCATTCTCATAACAACGGGTAAAGATTAATCGATCTGAAGGATACATACGATCCATAAGCCATTCTAGCTCGCGCACAAAGTAGAATCAGACTGGAAAAGCCATTCTCATAACAACGGGTAAAGATTAATCGATCTGAAGGATACATATGATCCATAAGCCATTCTAGCTCATGCACAAAGTCTTATAACCAAACTATCTTCTTATGTTCTTATTTTTTTGCTCCCAGACACGGGAAATAGCAAAATTTGGTTCTTTATCTCTCATTAATAGCGAGCTTATAGTGTACCGATGCCACAGATCAATACTTGTTTGAAGAATCCGTTGTTTTACTCTTTTGTGAATAGATGAACATTACAGTGAATATGATCACCTACGTCTTACTCTCTTCTTATTCTCATAAAAAGACATATAACAAAACTGAATAAAATTATGAGCAACTAATAAACCTAGAAAATCGAGAACTCAAACAGAGATGAAAAAACGCATCAACAAATAAACCCTGCACTAATGTCTGCCTCAAACAAATTCTTAAAACTCAAACATTCTATACGTCTTTGGACTGTCTTTTAGCTCCAATGGTAATAAGCTTTGTCCTAGAGCTTTTGTTGTCGTTCGATTTTTTGTTGTCCTTTGAACGGTAACAATCTTTTCCCAAGGCTTTGTTGTCAAAGCTTTTCCCAGAATATTTGCTGTCGTTCAAATGGTAATAGGCTTTTCTTTAGAGTTTTTTTTTCGATGTAGCTCGAATATTAATAAGCTTTTCATGTCGCTCAAACGGTATTGCAGTTTTCTTGTTTTTTGTCGCTCCAGATTTTTTTTTTTAGTATGATGTTTTTACTCATCCACTCTTATTGGTTTTTAACCTTTAATCGTTGTATTTTTATCCTAAATAATTAAATAATTTTTTATTTTTTTAATAATAAAATTTTAAAATTTTTAAATATCTATTTGTTTATTTCAAGTATATCAAAAATTAAATTAATTAAATAAAAAATATTTAAAAATATGAAAATTAAAATCATTAAAAATAATTTCTTGGCAATTTCAATCTTATCAATAAGAATTTAAAACAACAGAAAATACCCAAAACACACTCTTATCATATCGCAAACTATCACAAATTTAACTAATTATTATATCCAAAACCCATAAGGTGTTATGATAATGGAAATAACCTAAATTTTCCTAAATAGTTTTTATTTAGTTTACTTATAAATACATGGCTCAAACATTCCAATTACTCATATAGTCATAACACTATAAATTTATTGATAGAACTATAGTCTTAAATCTATAGTTAGAAGTGCATTAATGTCATTATAAATTTATTAATTTCAAATAAAAAAATATAAGAGTTCTTAATCTTACCTAATGTGGAACCCTAATCCAAGGATAGCATTACACATTAAACAAAACCAAACCATAAAATTTCTTAAACAAAAAGGCAAACTGATAAAAGTACACAAAAAATCAAACCGAGATCAAAGTTAAAAAGAGAAAAGAGAACACTTTATAACAAACCAAACCCTGCTTGATGCCTAGTATCTTGATCTTCTTGATGGTGTTCACACATCGAAACTAAAACTCTATTCCAAGAGAATATTGGAAATGGCCAATCCATAGCTAAATTTATTTGTTTCTCGAACAAAAATTCATCAATTCAATGCAAGAGCACTTAAATAAATACTTCAAAACACGACCAACACTGGCATATTTATTTACAACATGAGAAGTAACATATAAGTATGACATATTTTGTGTGCAAAGGTTATTATGATATGTGATTAAACTTAGAATTGTGAAGATCTCATTTAATTTTCAAATATCCATTTAGATGGTATGAACTAATGTCTGAATTGATCCCTGAAGAGAGTATTTTACCCGTTGGGGCTCAAAGCAGGTACTAGAGAATAGAGACAATGAAGAGTGACTGAAGCATAATGGTGATCAACTCTAATTTATACATGACCCAGTATTATCAAATGCATGCGTCTATTGGCACAATAGGGAGGACTTGTACAAATCAGAAAATAATTATTCTTTACACAACACACACCATCTTTACATAGTGGATTTGGCTTGTACGCTTCACAATACAAAATTACGGTCGCACAATAATATTTAATCTTAGAAAATATTACAAGGATCTCTCACACCCCTGTTCTCATCGACTAGGGACACATCCACATAAGAAACAACAGGGATGTCCCTCTCAACATATCAACTCAACTGCGTCCATAGGAGTACCATCTAATTACATATGAGTACCATCTCGAGAGCGATCTCAAGTCGAATCAACTAAGCCCATATCCAAGAGGAGGCCATCTCATGTCATCTCAACTCAATCCAGAGGGAGCAAGACAAAATTCCACACATCACTCAACCGAGTTGGGAGAGTGAGGCATGACACACCCATCACATAAGCTCTCTCACACCTCGTATCAACTCAGTATATGGGAGAATGACCTAGGGAATATCTCATGAAGATGCATTCATAAAAACTCCCTCTCATATAGGGAGGCATTCCTCCACTAGGAAAAGTCTCTAATGGAATTACTCAAACTTTGTCAAGAAAATCATTTTGGTGAAGACATTTGAAAATTTCTCTCTAATGTAATGGTATTTGATCTTGATTTTTTTCGACTTTGAAATGCAGATTCTCTGAGATCTTCACAAAACTTTGGTTATCATAATGGATAATGGATTCATCCATGTCCAAATAAGTTTGCAAGGACCTTGAAAAGCCATACTCCTTCATGGACTTCCACACATAATAAAATGTACTATGCTTCTATGGTACTCAAATCCAAAGAAGTTTGTTTCGCTTCACCAGGAAACCATGGCATATCTCAAAGTAAAACAACAACCATAGTTGCTCTACTAGTCAACTGCACTCTCTGCCCAATCTACATCTCCATATTCATGCATTCTCATGTCTAAACTAGAGGCATATCTCAGTCCATATAACTAATTTCAGCTTCTGTAGATATCTCAAGACATGTTTCACTACTATCGAGTGTGTTTTTCTCAGTTAAATCATAAACTGACTAAGCACAATCACTGCATAGAAAATATATGGCATGGTGTTAAACATGTACATCAATGATCCAATAAAATATTGGTAAATATGTGGATCAATATCACCCAAATCGAAAGAAGTCTCATTCGGTTTTTTCATATTAATCACCATTGGTGTAGGAACAATGGCAGATGTCACCCAAAGTTATTTAACATTCCACTCTATATTTCCCACTTAGAAAATATCATCACCTCTACCACACCTAGTCCCAAGAAGTAGTCCATCATACCATATACTTCTTCCGACCAGTAATCCAATGCATTCTTGCATCAACAATAATGCTTCGCGTGAACTCGTGATTCAAAAATAAGATTAAAAATTTACTTGCTCACCACCCCATTGCCATGTTAAGTGATTAAAAATTGATTATACTTAAATCAATGCTATAATGACATGTGTGAGGATGTGGACAAATGGCATAGGTTGTCTTATATTTCTTACTCTACCAACAATTCTACTTCTGATTTTCAATTTAATGCTGCTGAATTTCATTTCAAATGCCACCTCCTCACAAGTATGGGATCAATAAAGATCATACGGTATGGATCAAAGGAGGGCCTGTTCATTTTTAAATGTGCACATCTCCTTTCAATTTCATGTCAGGTTTGGGCTACATTTCAAATTCCACCACACGTTCTAGGTGGTACATTGGACTAGGGCCACATCTGCCAAGAAACCACTCTAACGCTTTCAATGCAGGTGTTAAACTAGTCGACAAGGAAAATGGAGGGTCTTTTTGCAGTTGTAGAAAGAAGGTGACAAATAGCATGAAATGGCTTGTGTAATGTATCTCGAGGAACTCTTCTCTTATGACATGTTTAATTTTAATTATTGCCTCAAGCACATGTAGTCTCTTTTCAATTTAGTGTGCACTTCATCCCTAAATAGCGTTGAGAGAATGAGACAAAGAAGAGTGACTGATCCACGTTGGGATCAACCTTATTTATATGATGACCTAGCACATCAAATGGATGTGTCTATTTCACAATATATGGACTTGTACAACCAGAAATATAGTTATCTTTACACACAATAACTGCATTTTACATATGGACTTGATTGTACCCCACAATACAAAATTAGGGGCCTAATAATAATCTTTAATCTTAGACAATATAACAACAAGGACTTCATATCCCCAGTGCCCAAGCCCAAACCATCAAGTATCCATTAATTTTATCATACCATGCTCATGCATGTTTTAGTCCACATATTTCTCCAAATTCTCAGACATGCCTTCATCACAACCATCTCACTTCTCGCATGTAAAATTCTTCTCAACCGACGAGATCGGACGGAGCCTCGACCTGAGATGGATGGAAGGAGTGGATCGACATGGATGGAAACGGGAGGAAATGGATGGATGGAATGGATGGACTGAATGGATGGACGGAAGGAATGGAGCCGGAGGCAATGGAATGGATGGATGGATGGACGGGTGGATGGAAGGATGGAATGGAGGGAGGACGGAAGGATGGAATGGAGGAGGATGGATGGATGGATGGAATGGATGGATGGAATGGATGGATGGATGGACAAAGGATGGATGGACGGATGGATGGAAGGATGGATGGATGGATGGATGGATGGATGGACGGATGGAATGGATGGATGGAAACGGATGGACATGGATGGATGGATGGATGGAGGATGGACAAGGACGGATGGAGGAATGGATGGAAGGAAAGATGGATGGATGGATGGACGGATGGAAGGAATGGATGGATGGATGGACGGAGGGAATGGATGGATGGATGGATGGATGGATGGAGATGGATGGACGGATGGATGGATGGATGGACGGATGGTAATTAAGAATTTATAAGTACCCCAAAATACCCCAAATATATTTCTCATCATATCTCAACCACCAAATATTAGACATCACCAAGATTAACTAATTTAGTTTCCGAAACTATGATAGACTCCGTTAATGGGCAATGGAAATTACCCGGACCGCTAAATCATTTTTTAATTTGAAAGTAAATGCAGGGTTCAACATTCCAAGCTTTTGGAGAACGAAGCTCGTGCACTTCCGTCTCTCAAATCCTCAAGTAAAACATATCAACACCGTTTTATTGGTTAAAAATGCAATTATGCTAGTTATAAAACAATCTAAACAATAAAACCAAAACAAAGTTAAAAAAATAACACTTCATAACAAAACAAATCAAACCAAACTGGATTTCTCATATCTGGACTTTCTTGATCGTATGGAGCTGAAAGTCCTGCTCTAAACAACTCGAAAGTGGTCCATCCATGGCTAAATTTGTTCGCTCCTCTAAAACTAAAATTCATGAATTCTATGCACGAGTCTT
The DNA here is from genome assembly GCA_010110895.2 of Picea sitchensis. NCBI lineage: Eukaryota > Viridiplantae > Streptophyta > Pinopsida > Pinales > Pinaceae > Picea > Picea sitchensis. The sequence goes on along the minus strand of SNQJ01S0150086.1, from coordinate 5,692 downwards.
AATGAATTCTAGATCTTTCTTGATCGTATGGAGCTGAAAGTCCGCTCCAAACAACTCGGCAGGTCCATCCATGTATAAATTACTGCTCTAAACTAAAAATTCATGAATTCTATGCACGAGTGCGTAAAGACAAGCAGTCGCCTCATACTTATTTACCCCATGAACAATAACACATTAATATGAGGTATTTCGTGAGGTATTTCGTGTGCAGAGATGAATAGAATGTTTTCTACCATTGAATTATCGAAATGTCGCTAGCCATCCTCTAAGAGAAGATATTTTCTACCTGCTGCGCCTCATGGGCTCTTCATTTCATTCGAATGCACGTACCCACAATATAGAGTATTTGATAATCAAAAGAATAGGATACAAAGCATATGTATCAAAAGCCGAGCGTAAGCAATCAATATCTTCCCTATTACAGACATAATCGACTGCAAATCCATTCTCTCGTGAATAACCGTAAATATTAATCGATCTCAAGGATACATACGATCCATAAGCCATTCTAGCTCGCTATTAATCAGAGACAAAGAACCAAACTATGCTATTATTTGTTGCCCCCTGTAAATAGCAAATTTTGGTTCTTTGTGTATGATTAATAGCGAGCTTATAGTGTATCGATGCCACAGATCAATACTTGTCTCAAGAATCCGTTGTTTTACTCTGCTGCGAATAGATGAACATTACAGTGAATATGATCACCTACGTTTTACTCTGTTCTTATTCTCATAAAAAGACATATAATAAAACTGAATAAAAATATCACCAACTAATAAACCCAGAAAATCGAGAACTCAAACAGAGATGAAAAAAACAGATCAACAAATAAATCCTGCAATAACAAACGCTGAAACAAATGCTTAAAGAAACTCAAACATTCTATAGGTTAGCCCTTACAATACGTCATGTCTTAGAACAATGTTAAAACGTAATACATTTATCAGAGGGTAATAGAGCTTTCTGGACTATCTTTTAGCTCGAACGGTAATAAGCTTTTCCTAGAGCTTTTATTGTCGTTCGACTTTTGTTGTCGCTCGAACGGTAATAATCTTTTCCTATAGCTTTTGTTGTCGTGATTTTTCTAGAACTTTTGTTGTCGTTCAAACGGTAATAAGCTTTTCCTTAGTAGCTTTTTTCGATGTAACTCGAACAGTAATAAGCTTTTCATGTCGCTCAAACGGTAATAAGTTTTTCTTAGAGTTTGTTTTTGGATAAGATTTATTTTTAGTATGATGTTTTTACTCATTCAATTTTTATTGGTTTTTTAAACTTTTTAATCCTTGTATCTTCCTAAAGGATTAAATAATTTTTTATTTTTTTTAAATAATAAAATTTTAAATATCTATTTATTTAATGGTTTCAAATATATCAAAAATTAAATTAATTAAATAGAATATTTAAAAAATATGAAAAATTTAATATCAATAAAAAATAATTTCAAGTACTTTTCAATTTTATCAATAAGAATTTAAAACAACAGAAAATACCCAAAACACACTCTTATCATATCACAAATTAGCACAACTTTAACTAATTATTATATCCAAAAAACCCATAAGGTGTTATGGTAATGGAAATAACCTAAATTTTCCTAAATAGTTTTTATCGAGTTTGCTTATAAATACATGGCTCAAACATTTCAATTGCTCTTGTAGTCATAACACTATAAATTTATTGATAGAACTATAGTCTTAAATCTGTAGTTAGAACTGCATTAACGCTCATTATAAGTTTATTAATTTCAAATAAAAAAAATAATATTCTTAATCTTACCTAATGTGGTGAACCCTAATCCAAGGATAGCATTACCCATTAAACAAAACCAAACCATAAAATTTCGTAAACAAAAAGGAAACCAATAAAAGTGCACAAGAAATCAAACCAAGATCAAAGTTAAAAAGCGAAAAGAGAACACTGTATAACAAACCAAACCCTATTGGATGTCTAGTATCTTGACTTTCTTGATGGTGTTCATACATCGGAACTGAAACTCTATTCCAAGAGCATATTGGAAGTGGCCCATCCATAGCTAAATGTATTTGTTTCTCGAACCAAAATTCATCAATTCAATGCAATAGTGCTTAAATAAATTCTTCAAAACACAACCAACACTCATATTTATTTACAACATGAGAAGTAACACATAAGTATGACATATTTTGTGTGCAAATATTATTATGATATGTGATTAAAATTAGAATTGTGAGGATCTCTCATTTAATTCTCAAATATACATATAGAGGGGATGAACTAATGTCGGAATTGATCCCTGAAGAGAGTATTTTTTGCCTGCTGGGCCTAAAGTAGGCATTGAGAGAATGAGACAATGAAGAGTGACTGATCCACAATGGGGATCAACTCTAATTTATACATGACCTATCACATCAAATGGATGTGTCTATTGGCACAATAGGGAGGACTTGTACAAATCAGAAAAATAATTAATCTTTACACAATAATAATCATCTTTTACATAGTGGATTCGGCTTGTACCCTTCAAAATACAAAATTAGGGTCGGACAATAATATTTAATCTTAAAAAATATTACAAGGATCTCTCACATCCCCTGTGCTCATCCACTAGGGACATGTCCACCTATGCTAAGAAACATGGACGTCACTCTCAACATATCAACTCAACTAAGTCCATAGGAGTACCATATAATTCCATATGAGTACCATCTCGAGAGCGATCTCAAGTCGACTCAACTAGGTCCATATGAGTCCAAGAGGAGACCATCTCAAGTCATCTCAACTCAATCCAGAGGAGCAAGACAAAAGTCCACAGACATCATCTCAATTGGGTTGAGAGGAGTATTACACACCCATCACATGGGCTCTCTCACACATCGTATCAACTCAGTATATGGGAGAATGACCTCGAGAATATATCATGAAGATGCAATCATCAAAACTCCCTCTCAGCAAGGGAGGCATTCTCCACTAGGAAAAGTCTCTCATGGAAGTACTCAAACTTTGTCCTCGCAAGTATTTTGGTGAAGACATTTGAAACTTTCTCTCTAATGTAATGGTATTTGATCTTGATTTTTTTCAATTTATCGTGAAACACAAGATTCTCTGAGAGTTTCACAAAACTATGGTTATCGCAATGGATAATGGTGGAGTCCATCTCATGTCCAAATAAGTTTGCAAGGATCTTGAAAAGAGATACGCCTTCATGTACTTCCACACATAATGAAATGTACTCTGCTTCTATGGTACTCAAAGCCACAAATGTTTGTTTCCTTCTGCACCAAGAAACCATGGCATATCCCAAAGTAAAACAACAATCGTAGTTGCTTTGCTGGTCCACTACACTCTCTGCCCAATCTGCATTGCCATATCCATGCATTCTCATGTCTAAACTAGAGACATGCTTTGCTGCTATCCAGTGTGTTTTTCTTGGTTGACTCATAAACTAGCTAAGCACACTCACTGCATATCATATATCAGGTCTGATGTTAACAAGATGCATCAATGATGCAATCATATGTCTGTAAATATGTGGATAAATATCACCCAAATCGGAAGAAGTCTCATTTGGTTTCTTCATATTCATCACCATTGGTGTAGGAATGGGCTTGTAGTATGTCATTCCAAAGTTATTTAACATCTACACTGTGTATTTCCCCTGACTCAAGAAAATATCATCAGTCCTCTACCACACTACCAGTACCAAGAATTAGTGCATCACACCAAGGTACTTCATCTCGAATTCAAAATCCAATGCATTCTTGCATTCAACAATAATGCTTTCTGAACTCGTGAGGAATAATTCATCAACATAAAGGAACAAAATAAAGAACTCATCACCAACAATGTGATAGTATAGTTTGGTATCAACAACACTCTTTTTGAAGCCCAAACTCATCAAGTATCCATGAATTTTATCATACCATGCTCGAGATGCATGTTTTAGTCCATACAAGGCTTTCTCGAGCCCGTATACATGAGATGCCTTCTCATGTATCACAAATCCATATGACTTCTCGATGTAAAATTCTTCCTCAATCTCACCATTGAGAAAGGTTGTCTTCACATCCATCTGATGTAGTCTCCAACCGATGGATATGTCAAGAGAAATAATCATACAGATGTAAGTGTATCGGTCAAGAGGAGAAAATTTCTCCTCATAATGTATTCCCTCTACCTGAGAGAATCCTCTAGCCAGAAATATTGCTTTGTATTTCTTGACACTTCCATCAGCTACATGTTTGATCTTATATATGCACTTGGAATTCACTATAGACTTCCCTTCCGGTGTCAAAACAATATCCCACATATACTTTTTCATGATGGACCGATACTCTTCGGTAATGGCATCTTTCCAAAACTCATGACTTGTTGTTTCTCCATGATAAGAAGGCTCAGTTTCAATGATGTCTCTCATATCTGAAACATATATTGAAAATATCTATGGTCTCTTTCTCTCTGATAATGTACCTGGTATATCCACACAGTTTACAGATCAGAAACAACACACTACTCTCACCTACAAGAATCGTTTTCTATACATGAGCTTCCATATATGTCAACTAGTTTACATCTAAAAAAAAAAAAACTACTCTCACCTAGAAGCTCTATGCAAGATTCCATTTCCATCATCCCTCCCGTGAGGGAGTAAGACCCAGTCCCACTCTCATATCATATTGGGATTTGGGAGAGACAGTATATACACAATTAAACAAACCAAAATTGTTCTTGAGTGTTCTATTCAATAAATAAATAGAGTACATATAAATACACGAAGCTTGTCAAAAGACAATTAATTTGATCTACCAATTGAAAATCACACCAATCTAGGAAGAATCTAGTTGGAGAGAATCTTTCAAATCCAAGTAGTTCCAACAACCTCCCAAAAACTAGGAAACAAATTCTCTACATAAACTATCATTACAGTAGAGACTATCATTACACCAGAGACAAATGAAAGTTGCATATTCCAACACACATAAGATTACATGAAACAACCATGAAAGTTACATGAAAGAACCAGGCTGTAACGTTTCTAAAATGCAAATAGACATTGTTGGTCCAAGTGATTTCCATTTCCGTTTCCATAAAACCATAGGAGAAAAAATCCTATAATGGAATATATATGTAGATATATAAATATAAAAACAAGTGAGGATTTCATAAGATTACACACTTATACCATGCATATTATAATGATCAATAAAATATCGTCTCTACTATAGGAGGAATTAAAACGGTAAGAATTTAATCGTGACATACATTTAACGTTTTTGCTTAAAAATAAGATTAAAAATTTACTTTCTCACCAACCCATTGCCATGTTAAGTGATTTAGAATTGATTACTCTTAAATCAATGCTATAATGACACGTGTGAGGATGTGGAAAATTGGCGTAGGTTGTCTTATATTGCTTCCCCTACCCACAATTCTGCTTCTGATTTTCAATTTCATGCCATGTTTAGCCTTCGTTTCAAATGCACATCTACTTTCAATTTCATGTCATGTTTGGCCTGAGTTTCAAATGCCACCACGCATTGTAGGTGGTACATAGGACTAGGCCATACACATCTGTCAAGAAATCAGGCCCACCTGTAGTGTACCCTTTTACACTACCCAGGTTCACCCAAACCTCTCCATTTACCATTCATTACATGGATGTAAAAACAAATGCATTTAACCAGAATTAAACACACTTAATTCACAGAGTAAAATA
>SNQJ01S0150085.1:27733-38502 GCA_010110895.2 Picea sitchensis | reverse complement strand
CCCTGACTCGATCTAGAGTCCAAGGGGTTCCATCGATGCCTCTACATTCTCGAGGTCCAAAATCCTGGACGCTCAATAAAATCTAGTCAATAGCACCTGCCTATGTGAATGTAGTAAAACAACATATCATCAACCGATAATGCCTCATAATCAAAATCAAAAGTTTTAATAGCATAATAATCCAGATCACTTGCAAGCAAGTGTCCTCAAAGAATAAGTTTGCTCACTACACCAGAGAGGGATGTTTCATACACCCCCTCTTGGTCTAAACTTCATCCCAAAGTTTCACAGTATATATGCCAAAATAAAGTGTATCACAGTATCATATGTCTATCTATCAAACAAAAATGGAAATTTCTGGTGCATATCATATGTGTCCTCCCAGGTCGCCGAGTGCGGACTATAATTGTCCCACCAGTCCTTGACCTTCTCTATCATTCGATGTTGTATCTGTCGAATGCGATGATCCAAGATGTGGATCAGTTCAGCTGTGAGAACCCCCTCATCCGATACCTGCACGGAACTCATGTCAATAACATGTGTAGGATCACTAATATAATGTCTCAAAATAGATACATGAAAAACATTGCACATACCCCTCAAAGAATCAGGCAAAGCTAGTCGATAGGCCACGAGACCCTTTCTCTCCACAATCTCGAAAGGTCCCACGAACCTAGGAGAGATTTTAGCTCCCTTCCCAAACTTGATTGAACTTTTATGTGGTTTAACCCACAAGAAGACTCGATCGCCGACCTCGTAACTACGGTTGACACGGTGCGCATCGGCATAACTCTTCTGTAGATCCTGCACTTCTTTAATCCTTTGTCTTATTGTTTGCATTTTCTCTTCCATTTCTTGGATCACTTATGGTCCCACTAGGACCCTATCGTCAAGACGATCCCAACCCAAAGGCATCCGACACGGTCACCCATAAAGAAACTTGAAAGGCACCATCTTAATGGTGTTGTGGTAATTGTTGTTGTAAGTGAACTCCACTAGTGGCAAGAATTCTTACCAATGCTTTTGTTGGTCCATCATGTACATGCACAACATGTCCTCCAAGGTATGGTTCATTCATTTGGTCTGCCCGGAAGTCTTCAGGTGATACACAGTACTAAAGTCAAGTTGGGTTCCCAAGGCCTCTTGGAAACCCATCCAAAATCATCCAGTAAACACCGATCCTTGATTGGATATAATCATTTTAGGCACACCATGCAACCTCACAATATCACTAATGAAAAATCTAGCTATGTCAGGTGCCTGATACGTCGTATGCACAGGAGTAAAGTGAGCACTCTTCCTCAGAGTGTCTACTACTACGAAAATCGAGTCACGTCTCCTTGCCATCAGTGGCAATCCAACATTAAAATCCATCGAAATAACCTCCCATTTTGATTCTAAAATAGTGTGTGCTTTTAGTAATCCTACTGGGTGTCTATGTTCAGCCTTTACCTACTGACATTCTAGACATCTGGCCACATAGGTGACTATGTCTGCCTTCATTCCATTCTAGAAGAATAATGGTTTAAGGTCTACCCTCATCTTCGTGACTCCTAGGTGAGCCATGTAAACTGATCTATGATCCTCTCTTAGGATCATCATCCTCAACTTGTCGTTTGACGATACGTAGATATGACTTTTAAACCTCAATAAACCATCGCTATCAAATGAAAATCCTTCAAATCATGGTACCATCATTGTGTTTTGTCCGATAAAACCCTCAACCTCTTTGTACCAGTCATCATCACGTTGTAAAGTTAGAATCTTTTCACATAGATTCATCTGAAGAGGCAGGACCAAAAAGATACGTGGTCTCCGACTCAATGTATCTGCCACTTGGTTCACTGTTCCTTTTATGTAAGTAATCTCAAAGTCGTACTCGCTAAGAAATTCTGACTAATTCCATTGTCGCTTTGCGTAAATATGTGTTGTAGTCCACAATGGTCAGTCTTTAGTTCAAATTTTCATCCAACAAGGTAGTGTCTCCAAACCTTCATGGCATAAATGATGGCTAACAATTCCAAATTGTGCATTGCGTAGTTCTCCTCATGCCTTCTCAGTTTCCTCGAGATGTAAGCAATCACACATTCATCTAGCATCGAGACTCCACCTAAGCCTTCCTTGGACGCGCCAGTTCATACCAAGAAGTCCGCGTCCATGTCAAGGAAATTTAGTATCGGTGTTGTTGTCAACAACTCCTTGAGCCTTTGAAATGCTTCCGCGCATTTCTTGGTCCAAACAAACTTCTCATTTTTCTTCTGCAATTCCATGATCGGATTTTCTATCTTCGAAAACCCCTCGATGAACCATTGATAGTATCCTTCTAAACCCATGAAGCTACCCACTTCCGGTACATTCATCGGTGAATGCCATTCCATGATAGCCTCGACCTTTGCTGGATCCACAGCGATGCCTTCGCTGGAGTTGACATGCCCTAAGTAGTGAATCTGCGATTGATAAAATGAGCATTTGGACAACTTCCCATACAATTTGTGCTCTCACAGACACTATAGCACCAAGCACAAGTGATCGTCATGCTCCTCCGCCATCTGAGAGTAGATCAAAATATCAACAATGAATACTTGGATGAACTTGTCCAAGCACTCGCGGAACACCCCATTCATCAATGTCATAAATACCCCTGGGGTGTTTGTCAGTCCAAACAGTAAAACAATAAACTCGTAATGCCCAAACCACATCTTAAAGGTGGTCTTAGGGACGTCATCCTCCTTGATCCATAACTGGTGATACCTTGATTGCAAATTGATCTTGGAGAACACCGTCGCGCCCTTCATTTGGTCAAACAAATCATCAATCCTCGGCAACAGATATTGATTTTTGATCATTGCCTTGTTCAATTGACGGTAGTCAATGCAGAGCCTCCATGACCCATCCTTCTTTCGTATGAATATAACAGGTGCACCCCACAGTGACACACTTGGACATATCAGTCCCAGGTCCAACAAATCCTTCAGTTGCATTTTCAACTCTTGTAACTCCAAGGTCGACATCCGATAAGGCATTCTTGCTATCGGTTTAGTCCCCGGTTTTAGGTCTATGGTAAACTCCAATTCCCTCTCTGGTGAAATCTTAGGTAACTCCTCTGGAAAGAAGTCTACAAACTCTCTGACCACCGGAAGGTGTTCTAGACCTTCCGCTACTCCCTTCTCATTTAATGCAAGGATCTCATAAAGATTACATCCCTTGTGCATGCTCTTCCGAAGCTGCAAGGAAGAAATGAACCTCAGGTAAACTCCCTGGTTCTGGCCTACAATCACACATCTCTATCCCTCGTCATCGACCAAGCTCAGCCATTTCATCTTACAGTTGACTATCTCCTCATGAGATTCCAACCAGTCCATACCAATCACGACGTCATAAGATCCTAAGGTCGTGACGTGTAGGTCAACCTTGGTGACAAACTCTCCCAGGTTAAGGATACAACCCATAACCTTTCCTCCAACACTTTGCTTGGCTCCTGATGCCATCTCTATGAAGCTAAACTCATCCTGTTCGACTGCCTTTACCTTAATCCTTTTTAGCACTGCACCAGAAATGAAACTCTTGGTAGCACCGGGATCTATCAAAATACTATGGGTCTGGTCAGCGATGGTACCTGTCGTCTCGAGCATAGTCGAATGATTCTCTTCTTGGTGGTTATTCACCATTGCATGAATCCGATGGCCCTTGCCCATATCTCCCATGGTTGTGGGTCCAGCTGATCTGGACGCTCTAGTCCTCTCCACAGGGAAGTCATGCTGGTAGTGTGGCTCCCCACACGTCCAACACCCCTTCTTCAAACCAATAGTCTAGGTACCCAAAGTGGAAGATGATGGCCCACCAGCCTGGAATCCTGGTCTATTATACTAAATAGGAATAAACCACTGTTGTTGTGGTCGACACTGCTGTTGATGCTGTGGTCCCCGATAAGGTGTCCACTGCTGAGGCATCGGTCACCAAGGTGTAGTGAAAGTGGATCCCCTCTGTAAGCCATGATATCCTGATGTATTTCTGACTGGTGTCTGATGCTGTTGTGCACCAGATGAAACCTACCCTACTAGTCTTGCTGGAGTCCTGGTTTGACCCCCACTGATAAGCTCCTCCTCTACTATGAGGGCCTTCTGGACGACATCATGCAAGGTTTGAGGAATCAAAATCTTGACCTTTACACGCATGGATGATTTTAGGGGCTAAATTTCTCTCATGGGCTAATTTTCCATGGTTTTTCCAAAAATGAGATTCGCTATTTTAAAAAAGATTCGCCCAAATTCTATAGGATAAAATTATTTTACCTTAAAAATCGCCAAAATTTTATAAAAACTATATGAAATACTTATAAATTTGAATATTTTTACAAAAATATCGCCAAACATTTATAGTTGACATATGAAGGATTAGTAAGATTCGCCAAGGTTTCTACATTTTAAAATAAATTTCCATTCTTAAAATCATCCCTATTTACACGTATGCTGTCGTTAAGGTCGAACATGAACATGTTGACCTTAAGTTTCTTAGTGTTAAGGTGCAGAGCATAATGGAGCAGCTCCATAAAACGAGCCTCGTACTCGGGCGTTGTACCACCACCCTGTCGTAAGGCATTGAACTCATTGAGTTGAAGCTCAATGAATTCCTTTGAAAGGTACCTCTCTCGGAATCATTCCTCGAACAGTTCCTAAGACACATCTTCCATGGTGATGCTCAGCTATAGTAGGAGTGTCTTCTACCATAGACGACCACTCCCCTTTAGTTGAAATACCATCATGCGCACCTTCATGTTGGAGGTATAATCGCGAAGTGCAAAGCACATTTCCATGTTCTCCAACCATGCCTCGGCAGCTACGCCATCCGGGGCACCAAAGAACTCAATAAATTTGACCTTCTCGAGCTCACGGTGAATGCTACTAGTACCGATCGAGGAGCACAGGGGAACCTCAACGGGTGTCGGCGCCCTAGCCTCATCTCTGTCCAAATGGTTGATCAGTGCCTCAGACATGCGCTGAAAATATCTCATCATTCTGACCACATCACAAACTGCTATCTGCTCATGTCTGAGAACCTTCTCATCTCCCTAGGGGTTATACCCCTCAATCATGGATGGTACTGGAGGTGTCACGCCTCCTCCCCTAGCACCCCGTCATCTTCCTCGATGGTGTCCTCTAACCATGATTACCTACATGAATACAAGCCAACTCAATTAGCAATAGTATAATCAAATCATATCAACAAAATCCATAGCGATCCCAAGTCATGGGTTGAACCTGCTCTGATACCACATGTAACATCCCCATCTAGTATGACTCCTACGATGTACAACCGGTAAAAGAACCCTTAATTTTTCTTTTTTTTCTTTTTTTTAGTGTGTGTAGGAAGGTAATAATGACATTATACTCAACATCGGAACACGATGACGAACACAACGCATGCAACTCACGTAAAAACAACATAACGACCTAACATAAAATCACATAAAGCACCTGGAAGCAATGTACGACATTCAACGAATGAAGAATAAGAATGACTACCCGCCCATCCTACCCTGCAATGGTTAGGACCTCTAGGACACATAAGCAACACTCAAGCCCAGGTTCCCATCGATTTTGACCATTTAAGGTCTCAAGGCTGGAAACTGTTCTGAGCAACAAGGAGGTGTCTACATCCCACCCGACACAAGCAGACCAAGCCTACTAAGCTAAGTAAAATCATCCTAACAACCCCACGCACCCAAAATTAATTACATAAGTAACTAGAAACCTTACAGTGAGGAAACCAAGGACATTAAATGTTTACAAAACCAAGTACAAACATTAATTATAATGAACAACCACACCCTCAACAGGAAGCGCAAGCTAAAAATGACTTCTTCAACAACCAACCACTAATCAAGGCTAAAAGGTCAATATCTATGATTTAAATTGGTGTTAATTATAGATCAATTAACCAGTCTAATTTCCATTAGTCAAGGAGTTGCCAACCGAACTTAACATGAATTACAACTAAGATTTAGCGAGTCTGAGTACCAATTAGGCGATATCTATAAATCCAACTAGCATCAATTACATATCTAATTTAGCAAGTCTAAAGTTTACAATCTAGTCTTTACTCACCTTACTAATTTTAATATTTGTTACCACCTAAATGGACAATTCTATATTAATCCACATCTCCATCCAACTAGCTATTTACTTGAATAATCATATTAACAATCTTAATGTAGGATGCTACCATTATAACACTCATGAAAAATTTAAACTCAACATGTAGTCTAGCTACATTGACCGAACCATTAATACTAACTGTCTATTATTATTGAGATGGAAACTGCTAACTACTAACATCGTTGTAGCAATATGACCAGGTAATTAACATATCAGTTACCTAATGATTAATAAAAATATTTGTAATAACTTAGGTGTTAGGTGTCAAGTGTTTGTGACAATGAAATAATAGGATTTACATGTGAATTTAACAATATAGAAAATTAAAATTTATAAAAATAAACAAATTTTTACCTTAAAACTTTCTATACCAAACTCATTCTAATCTCCTCGTTCCCAATCTCCCATTTCATTGACAATGAAACTCCATAAAAACTCCCATTTTCCCTAAATTATTCCCAACTAGATGAAATCATTTCCATTCACCGTTTCCCCAAAAAAAATTTAGACACGTTCCTACAACTATACCTATATATCTCTAAACTGTTAGCATTTCCAGTGTCTCAAAATATTTCTGTGCAAAGAATACTTCAGGTGCAGGATGTTGCCTAGTAAGTTGTGTGTTGTTTTTAATTCAGTCGATTGTGCTATTGTTTTGGTTGTGTTGGGAGTTGCACTAACTGCAACACTACTACTAGCTCCAGAGGGTGTGGCAAAGGAGCATCTCATATATAATATCTACAAGAAAAGCTACCCATCTGCTGAGAGCATTGTTCAACAAGTGGTGAAGAAATACATAGGCGCAGATCCAACTCTAGTGGCATCTCTATTGAGGCTACACTACCATGATTTATTCATGAGGGTAAGTCAACTGTCTCAAGGTGTACTTACATTACTGTTTCGATATGTACATACATTACTGTGTGTGTTCTAGATTTGGGTTTCGTATCTTATACTATGATAATTAAGGTGATTTGGATTGGTGCTACTGCAGGGTTGTGATGCGTCAGTGCTTTTGAATTCTACACAAATAACAAATGAGTTTTAATTTGACAGTGAGAATTCTTGGTACCTTCAATTGAAGGAGAAGGAAAGGGACAACAAAACTGTGGGAGGATCAACTTGTGGTCATCCCACAACAAACACGGTTAACATTTAGGGCAAAAAAATTAGGTCCAATCAACTACAACCAAATCGACATTAATGGAAAATTCAGGGCATTTAAAAATCAAGATACTATCGCCAACCAGAGATATAATAGTCATAATAGTCAAGGCATAAAAATCATGGTCTTAATTAAATGGCTCACTGCCATGCATGGTCATAAGTTATTCTTACTCCACAACAATTCATTACTCGTAGTAGAACGAAAATAAGACTGTCGTAATTACATTAACACACCATGTAGTAACTAACCCACTGACAATAATTCACTGGGGTGGAAGAAAAAGAAAAAGTTGAAATACTGATCCACCACAGTTTGTTACTAAAATTCAAGGCGACCTTAGACTATTCGCTATCACATTGTTGAGAAAAAAGAACATGCAGTCCCAAACGCGGGGGAAAGGTTATTCCCACAATTACACGTTACAAATTGCAGAGGAGATCGTTATAACATTCAATACACCATTTTAATCGCAGAGAGAAAAATCGTTAATACCATCATTACACGATACTTAAATGCACAGGAAACAGAGATAAAAATTAATCGTTTTTTTGAATTACAGGCATGAGAAAAAAAAATCACAGCCCAGAAAAATAACGTAGATAGGGATCGTTAAATTGTTTTTCAATAAATTAAAAACATAGCAATCACGCCAAGAAAAATTAAATATACTGACAAGAATAACAACATTTTTCATTTCCAGCAAACAAATTATAAATACGCAGACAGGGAATGAAATCATTTTTGCATTTCTAGGATACCAATACCACATCGATTTAAAAATTTATCTAAGAAAAAAAACACAGGGTTAAAATTGATCCATAAAAATATACACATGGGGTAAAAACGAAATAACGATGAGATAAAAACAAGCCGAGGATGAAGAAAAACTTCGCCAACAATCAAATTGGCAGAGTTAGATAATTGCATCAAGTCGCAGCACAACAAACTTCCAAGGACAACAACAGAGGTAGACGGCTAATAGGTTTTTCCTTCGCTTCAGCCTCCTCGCACAGAAAAGTAGGGCGTTGAGATCTATAGGTATTTTAACGCTAAGGCAACGACCATAGATCAGGCTCCTATCCGACTGCTCAGGTGAGGACTGGTGAGCTAGGGACGAAGGATAAACAACCGCGAAGGTCACAATCAACATAGCAAGGTGGTCAAGACGTGCGGGGAAACAAAGCCATGGGAGTCAATCTATCATCGATCTAGGCTAAGAAAATTTCAGAAAACCATCTAGACAATCAGTTCACTTACCCAAGTAAAAATGCAGATTCAAGCATAAATTCTAAAACAATTTACCATACAAAACGAAGAAAGAGTACCGTTTCCTATTTTGAGTGGACGTCTTGCGTGCTCCTTCCAATTCCCGCGTTCTGACCAACGAGACTTCACCGGTACCTCTCAGCCAATGCTAGGGGTACTCTTCTTCCCCCGTAGCCCCCCGAGCCACAAAGGGGCCACACACTCACTATTCAAAGATTTTGACTAGCTCCCAGCTCGCCTCGCAAGGCCGAGCTACCACTCCTCACCACGTTGGGTATCCCAACTCCCACAAATTAAGTCATTCAAGTAGATATTTCTGCATCATAATTCTACACAAACAGAAGACCCCTTTACCTCCATCTCCTCCCTTCATTATATAAAGTTTCGTGGTTCCTTACTTTCCTAAAATCATGTTTAATTAAGTTTTTAAAATTTAATTCCTAAAAATTCCTCCCCATACAAGTGTCACCCATCCCCTTCATTCCTCCATAAATTAATTTTCCTCACCCACCTAAAGTTACTCCTAGAATCACTCCTAGGTGTCCCCAAATTCTCTTACAGGTTTTAATGACTTTCCCTACTATTAATTTGCTAGTTTAGTTTAAATTAGAAAGCTCTTAAATGGTAGATACTTTACTAAGTTTGACTTTCCTCTTTTTCCCTTTTGTTTCCTTTTTCTTTTGTGTTTCCCTCATTTCCTAGTGTCCTAATATTTTAGATTTTCCCTCTTTCCCCTATTCATTTAGAACTCAAAAAGGAAAGTGTGGAAATTAACCCTTTTTCCCTTTTCCTTTTTTTTTTAATTAATATATATTTTTTATTTAAGATAAAATAATAAAACGATTAATTCCCTTTTTAAATTTTAATCCAACAGTTTTTTTAGTTTTTTTTTTTAATGAATCAATTAAATTTCTTACTCCCTTCATGTTACAAGATTTATCGAAGAGTATAATTATTATTTATGTTGTTTTTATATTTATTATTATAATTTTTTTTTTATAGATAGATAAAATTTTACCACTAGCATAATTTTGACTTAGACCTTAAATTTTCGTACATAGAGACATTTAATTAGGGAATTCTTATTTTTTATTTTTTTTATTTTTTTAATTCTTAACACGTTATTTGTTCTAAGGCCATCCAGGTTCATTCATCTATCATCTACAACGCGATGTGCCCTTCAAGACGCACTAGGTGCTCTAAGGGTACCACTCGACTTAATCTGTTTCCCTTGCGCGACATGCCCTTCAGGATGTACTACGTGCTCCAAGGGTGCCACTCACCTCTTGACTAACTTGGTAGACATAAAAAACCCTTGGAGTCAAAACTCCGCCAGGTGAACTTGTGGGAGACTAAGGGCCTCTAAGGAATAAGGCCCATGCCTTATTATGCGCCCCTTAGAATCATCGTGAGCGGCTATCGCAGTATGCCCGCATGACATTGTGGGTCCTCTTGAACTAGGTAAACGTTAGCCTACAGTTCGAGCCACGAAAGGAGTGTTAGTAGGCTATGGCAGGGATGCTTTCCACACCTCTCCCTCAAAATCTCTGGTAGTCGTGTGTGACCCCTTTACTCCACATGTTAGTCTGGACGACAAGCTATCGTCAGCCTACATCATCAACAAATCGGGTCAGAATATATCCATATCATATCATCTATTCAGATGCATTGATATCACAGTAATACAATCAAACTCCAATGGTACACTCCCTGACTCGATCTAGAGTCCAAGGGGTTCCATCAATGCCTCCGCATCCTCGAGGTCCAAAATCCTGCACACTCAATAAAACCGAGTCAATAGCACCTGTCTATGTCAATGCAGTAAAAAAACATGTCATCAACCCATAATGCCTCATAATCAAAATCAAAAGTTTTAATAGCATAATAATCTGGATCACTTGTGAGCAAGTGTCCTCAAAGAATAAGTTTTCTCAGTGAACCAGAGAGGGATGTTACAATGTTCTAAATGTTCTTACCCAAGTTGAAGAGATGCTAATAGCAAGGGTTAATCCAATACTACAAGTGACACAAGCTCGTGGTGGGAAATATAAATATAGTGGTCACACAATTAGATTTCCCCAAGATATTTCCATGATTGCAAGAAACCTTCCATGACATGTTGAAGATATTGAAATCCTCACTATTAGGAGACACGGTGCACAATCTAAACATTATTAATG
>SNQJ01S0150085.1:15240-27683 GCA_010110895.2 Picea sitchensis | reverse complement strand
TGTGGGAGACTAAGGGCCTCTAAGGAATAAGGCCCCCGCCTTATTACGTGCCCCTTAGAATCATCGTGAGCGTCTATCGCAGTATGCCCGCATGACATTGTGGGTCCTCTCGAACTAGGTAAATGTTAACCTACAGTTCGAGCCATGGAAGGAGTGTTAGTAGGCTATGGCAGGGATGTTTTCCACACCTCTCCCTCAAAATCTCTGGTAGTCGTGTGTGACCCCTTTACTCCACATGTGAGTCTAGACAACAAGCTATCGTCAGCCTACATCATCAACAAATCGGGTCATAATATATCCATATCATATCATCTATTCAGATGCATTGATATCACAGTAATACAATCAAACTCCAATGGTACACTCCTTGACTCGATCTAGAGTCCAAGGGGTTCCATCAATGCCTCTGCATCCTCGAGGTCCAAAATACTACACACTCAGTAAAACCAAGTCAATAGCACCTGTCTATGTCAATGTAGTAAAAAAACATGTCATCAACCCATAACGACTCATAATCAAAATCAAAAGTTTTAATAGCATAATAATCTGGATCACTTGTGAGCAAGTGTCCTCAAAGAATAAGTTTTCTCAGTGCACCAGAGAGGGATGTTACAATGTTCTAAATGTTCTTACCCTAGTTGAAGAGATGCTAATAGCAAGGGTTAATCCAATACTACAAGTGACACAAGCTCATGGTGGGAAATATAAATATAGTGGTCACACAATTAGATTTCCCCAAGATATTTCCACGATTGCAAGAAACCTTCCATGACGTGTTGAAGATATTGAAATCCTCACTATTTGGAGACACGGTGCACAATCTAAACATTATTAATGCTATGTAAAGAGATCACGAGTTTTGGATGCATTGCATTACAAAATTCAAATGGATAAATATTACAGGGATGTTCAAATCGACATGGATTCGCTTGCTTCTCTTCCTGAAAGGCCAACAAATGTGTCAAGTAGGCTTAAATTTGTTGATTGTGATATTCAATAAATAGAGATAAATGTTGTTGACAATCAAGATATGGCTCCTGATCGTTTGCATGCTCATCCTTCACCTTTTGTTGCCCGACTACCCAATGAAGGGAGAGAAATGGAAGAAATAAGAACATTCATTCAAAATGCAGATKCCACACCTGTTTAAYGATTGGACTGGCCAAACATTGGTTTGTCTCCCATCAATGAATATAATACAGAAGGGTTATTGGACATGGCTTCCCCCACATTATTCCCCACTGATGAGGTTGATTGGTTGCATCCTCATATTTGTAATATTCAACTGCATGAATATGGATTACATCTTCTCAGATTCTTTGATCAGAGATTTGGAAGGCATCCAAGGTTTCGGTATTTCTTATTGAACATGATTATGCGCCATCATAGCCAAACAACTGTTGCAGTATTTGTAAAGAATAATATACATGATAACTCACCTACAACAATTCTAGACTTGTGGGAACAACTCATTGATTTAACTTACAATAAGTTGGTTGAGCATCTTATGCATTTTTGTTCTACTCTTTGAGGTTCAAGGGCCTGTTGGACAAAGTGTCATGATGAACTCACTGACATGATTACTCAATTGGGTTGTCCAACATTGTTTTTTACTTTGAGTGCAGCTAACACAAAGTGGCCTGACTTACACAATGTCATGCCCAAAGATGAACATTCTCGTCGTTTAAATGAACATCGTAAAAAAAATTGAAAAT
Organism: Picea sitchensis; assembly: GCA_010110895.2. NCBI lineage: Eukaryota > Viridiplantae > Streptophyta > Pinopsida > Pinales > Pinaceae > Picea > Picea sitchensis. Next base: position 25,968 of record SNQJ01S0150085.1, on the reverse strand, counting down.
GTCATCCAGTACCCGCATCTTGTTGCCATGTATATGCATCAAAGATTTCAAATCTTCGAGGAAGAAGTCATAAGAAAATATCTTAAATCTAAATACATTTGGTACAGGTTTGTTTTTATGGATTTCTACTTTTTGTTTACCTTCACATTCCTTTTGTACTCTTCTAGATATGTTTACCAACTTTATATAATATATATACTTTTTTTTAGGTATGAGTGGCAACATAGAGGTTCAGCCCACATACATGGTTTCTTGTAGTTGGAAGCTGCACCAAACATGGACATGTTGGATTGGTCAAACCCTTCTAATGTGCACACTGCAAAGACAATCTTTGATAAATATGTAACAACATGGAATCCACGTGATATTCATCGAGAAAACATTATGGTTCCTCGAAGCTTAAATGATGATCCATGCCTATTAAATAGTGAACAAATTCTCTCTTCTAAAGCTCAAGATGATTATGCGCATTTGTTAAATCGTGTTCAAGGACATACAAAGTGCAGTGTTGATTCTTGTTTGTGAAAAAAAGGGTCTATTCTCAAATGTTGATACAATGCTCCATGGGAGGTTCGCAATGATTCAATATTGTTCATAGATGAGAAAGGGAAAAATAAATATGAGCCTTCACGAAATGATGATAGGCTAAATGTTCATAATGTTGATCTTCTTGCAATGTGGCGTGCTAATGTTGATTGTCAGCTTGTGGTTTCTCGACACGTTGTCTTGAAATATATTGCAAATTATGCTTCCAAGGCAGAAAAGAGATCAGAAAGTTACCAAGACATGTTGACTAGAATTTCAAATGCAAGTGGCTCAGAAGCTCCTGTATTGTGTGCATACAAAAGGTTCCTTGCAGAAACCCTTGTTGATTGTGACATTGGTGCACAAGAAACATGGCATATGTTATTGAAACTACCTCTTGTTGTTTGCAATAGGAAATTATTTTCCTTAAATGTTGGTAGAAAGGTTTTCAATAAAGTATCAACTGATCCCCATCAATTTTCTGAGCCAGATAGTTTTCTTCAAATATATCAAAATCGACCTTCATTACTTGATCATTTCTCTATGATAGAAATAGAAAGATCTTGGACCTTTGATGGAAAACGTAAAAAAAAACCATGGAAACATAGATATGTTCATGCCATTGTTCGAGTTTGGCCACGTTTTTATTCTATTCTCAGTGAGGCTTTTGATGAATTTGAGACTTTTTGTTGGACTGAGTTACTTTTGTAAAAACCATTTCGTAATATTTCCATTAATATTGGCCTCTCCAGTGAAACAATGATTGAAAATTGGTGGAATTTCTGATATTGAGCATGGCATGTTGATCGTTCCCCTATACCTTTTGATACTGCTAATGAATATGAAGATTCCCATGAGCAAGAAACCATTGTTGAAGACGATTTTGAAGAATGGCAAGTTTTGTCTCGCTTGATACCTCCTAACAATATCACAATTTCTGACCTTCAAACTCTTGGTCGAAGGGAATTTGATATATTCTTTAATTGGGAGAAATCGATGGTTTCAAATGATGTTGTCGAAGAAGCTATAGATTTTATAAAAATTTCCAAATCTAGGGGTGATATTGTTGAAAATTCTCTTTCCATAATTCCTTCACCAACATCCTTGTCAGAGAAACAACGACAAGCCTTTGAGATCATATTACGACACTGAGTTGAATATGAACATCGTGAACCTCTTCACATGATTATACAAGGCACTGCCGACACTGGAAAGTCTTTTCTTATTCACAGTATTTCTGATGCTCTTTATTCTTCAGTAGCTAATGGCCATAGTCTGTTTCTTTTACTCACTCCAACATGAATAGCTTCTTTTAATATACATGTAAAAACAATACACTCCACTCTAAAAATTCCTATCAAATATATGAGACCACTACAAGGATAATCTCTTGCAATATTTCAAGAAGAAATGAGGCATATTCGATATATTTTGATTGATGAAATGAGTTTTCTAGGACCAATATTATTCATACAGATAGATTCTCGATTACGAGAAACATTTCCCGATAATAAAACTTCTCCTTTTGGTGGTAGATCCATCGTTCTTGTGGGTGACCTTGTGGTGCAGACCCCCTACCCTCGGGCCGAGATCCGTGTAGGATCTTCACTAAAACCATGCCAAGGGTTAACTAAACCCTTTGTCTAAGCCACAAAGGACTTCGGATTTCGAGAGTTGGAGAGTCCCGATGTATTTCCACAGCTCTTGGAAAATGCCGAAATGTGAAACCTCGAATGGGATTAAGGGATAAGATCCTCCCTTTGGATCCCTTCTTAATACAATCACAGCTAGAGCTAAGAGATAACACTCTTCGTGATTCATGACTTCACGAGTTAGGGTGTTGAGCTCTCGTGCTCCTCCCTTGCAAAACCCCAAAATACAATAAGTCAATAGATTTTTGACTTTTCCCAAACGACGTGCACTTGCCACCTGTCTCCCACTAGACTTCGGCTTTCGGAACTTGAGATAAAAACCAAAAGTCGTTCCTCTCACGTTACAATTTCTCAAACTTTGAAATTTCTCCTTTTGGCGGGATTGATGGCTGTGAGCCTCCCTTGATCCAATGGCTCAGATATTTTCAAGATTTTGCGAACCGGGAGTTTGAAATTCTCAACTCCAAAATCTCTTGTTGTGCCAATTCCCAGATTCTGAAATAGACCTAACAACTCCGATCTTTTCAGGATTTCGTGAACCAGGAGCTTGAAACTCTCGATTCCAAAGTCACTTGTCTCCTCTACTTCCTGAATTCTGAAATGCCGAAATGATGAAATGGGCTAAAAAATGATTAGTCCCTGACCAAATCTCGGTCCATGTTATTTCTACCTCCATGGCCACATCTCTACTCCAAAGACACGTCGTGTTTCATGACTTCAGGATTTTCAGCACAAAGTGCCCCGACTCCTTGTCATCGAAATTGCTGAAATGCCGAACCTCGAAATGTCGAAATGATCTGTCAGCTCAAAATGACCACGATCAACAATTCGCGTTGACTCTTGATGTCAAGGTGGTGGATTCATCCAACCCCTAACCACCTTACAACTCCTCTGGATCCTACGGTCCTTGTGATTTCACGAGTTCTCCACGGAGAAATTTCACTGTTCGTTCACTCTTCTTCAAGGATCTCTGGCCAAAATGATTTGGCATCCTTCCACCTGAACTTGAATTATGTGAGATAATATCGATCTCTGCGTCCCTTTGAATACTTCAAAGGCGCTATCCCTCTTGAGCTCTCACTTGAAAATTCAAGCCCCCAGAAGGAATCTTGCTCACACCCCTTGAGACAACTTTCAAATAACCTCTGGTTATTTGAGTCTTCGACCCTGTGCACTCTTGCAACAGTAGTCCTTCAACCTTCACCTTAGTCGATAAGCTCTAAGGCTTCAAACAGACTACACACACCTTGCACAACTCTATGCCTCACCTGTACTTCTACTGGTTATGAGAACAACGATATCTATCCTGAGCTTTCTAAGATAAAAATCAGATCTTCATCAATGCACACCTTGCGAACGTTCACTGTACTCTTTGAAGGAATTCTTAGGAAGTGTAACAATTGAAACTCATCCTTCTCCTCTCTCAGACTTCATACACTCAACATGAAATCATACACCTGACACAACATTGAAACAAATGCGTAACGGAGAAGATAAAACAACTGTAAACATACCATTAACAAATGTGAATAGTAAGCATCATAACACCATGAAAGTTGAGTCAAAGCTTCATATTTTAACTGAAGTGCTCTTGTACATGGGTTCTTCTCTACAATTCTCTACTACATCTCTACAATTTATGAAATCTAAATGATCATAATGTTCCTGTTACAATGATACAAGAGTGAGGGTGTCTATATTCGTTTTCCCTTCTATGCTTCTAAACTGTCTAATCTATTAAATCAAATCTACCTACTTCCATTCATTATGCGTAAATGCCTCTACATTAGACAGATGAGAGCAATGCTCAAGATCTGTTTACAATATCTAGATATAAATGTAAGTACACTTCCCTTAGCTATTACATTAATGTCCATTCATTGATCTCAAAACACTTCAAAATGTGCATTAGTGCTTTTCCAGTTGTCTTCTGCCTTTCTTCTTTCTTGGTTGACTGTGTACGATGCTCCTACATCATACTCCCTTGCTTTAAAATTTTCATGAACTCCTGTTCATGAGCTCTTGCATGGTTTGTCCATGCCTATGAATTGCTACTTCATCTTCCCAACTAGCATCTTCAACTGTATGTCCCTTCCATTTGACCAAGTATTCAAAATACTCTTTCCTCCTGGTCTTTTAGCTAATCCTTTTGTCAATTATGCCTTCCATATGTGGCTTTTCAACTACAGGCATTTGTTTTGTCCATTGAACCTCTTTTTGTTCCTCCTCTGCTCCTTCTTTTTCAACTCTATAAGGGTACAAATCCACAACATTAAATATCGGTGAGATTCCGACCCCATCGGGTAATTCAATCTCATATGTGTTTGCCCCAAATTTCCTTATGACCTTGCAAGGTCCAATCTTTTTCATCTTCAACTTATTATATGTTCCCCTTGGAAACCTCTCCTTCCTTAGATGCACAAGAATCAGATCACCAACTTCAAATTGAAGTTCTCGCCTGTGTTGATCTGCTCTCCGCTTGTATTCTTGACTTGAATTCTGCAATCGCTCCTTAACTCGGCTGTGAAGCTCCTTCATTCCTTCTACAAAGTCCTCTGCACTAGCAATCCTAAATTCATTTTGTTCCAAATCTTTCAATTCAGAAAATCCCCTTGGCTGCATTCCATATACAATCTGGAATGGAATCTTCCCTGTGATTCTATTGAGTGAATCATTGTAAGCGAATTTTTCCTATGGTAGAATGTGATCCCATCGACTATGGTGTTCAGTCACTAAGCTTCTTAAAAAATCTCCCAAGCTCATGTTCACGACTTTTGTCTGTCCATCCATCTGAGGATGATATGCTGAGCTAAAAGACAAACTTGTCCCCAACTTCTTCCATAAGGTCCTCCAGAAATTCCCTATGAACTTGGTATCTCGATCAGACATGATACTCTTTGGAAAACCATGAAGTCTGAGGACTTCCTTGAAAAACAGGTTCGCAATATGAGTTGCGTCACTGGTTTCTGGCATGGCATGAAATGTGCCATCTTTGAAAACCTTTTGACTACCACAAAGATTGAATCACATCCTCTTTGTGTCCTTGGCAGTCCCAATATGAAATCCATGCTCGCTACGTCCCACGGCCTTTCAGGTATGGGTAATGGTTGGTATAACCCTGTGTTCTTCCTTTTTCCTTTTGTGTGCTGACAAATTCTGCACCTATCCACAAATTTCTTAACATCTATCCTCATCCCTGGAAAAAAATATGAGCCATTCAACTTTGAGAACGTCTTGTCATGACCGAAATATCTGGCCAATCCTCCACTGTGTTTTTCCTTCAGCAAATTCTCCCTCATGGAGCATTTTGGAATACATAGCTGATTTCCCTTGAACAATAATACATCCTAGATCATGTATTCAGTCCATTGGCTTTTGTCCCTGATAATTGGATTCTTAGATGCCTCATATTCCTCCTTGAATTCTGGATCATCCCTATACATTTCCTTAAGGTTATCAAAACCCAAAGTCTTGACTCTGAATTCCTGCATAAGAAAACATTTCCTGCTCAAAGCATCAACAACTTTGTTAGCAATTCCAGAAATATGCTTAATCACAAAAGTAAAATTATGCATGAATGCAACCCATTTATCATGTTTTTGGTTCAACTTCTCCTGTTGAGTCACAAATTGCAAAGCATGATTATCACTGTACAAAACAAACTCCTTGGGAACCAAACAATGTCTCCATTTCTTCAGCGCTTGTATGATTGCGTAGAATTCTTTGTCATATGTGGAATACTTGATCTTCGCTTCATTCAATTTTTCACTGAAATACACGATCGACCTGTCGTCTTGGCTCAAGACTTATCCAATTGAAAATCCAATTGCATCACACCTAACCTGGAATGTCTTGGTAAAATCTGACAAAAGCAGAATTGGTTGAATAGTGATCTTCTTCTTCAGCAGGTTGAAGCTCTTCTTTGCTTCCTCCATCTAGTGAAAATATTTATGTCTTTTCTTCACCCTATCCATCATTGGTGCATTAATTCCGTTGAAGTTTCAGATCAATTTCTTGTAGAAGCTAGCCAAACCATGGAAGATTTGAACTTCAAATAAACTCTTCGATGATGGCCAATTTTTAATCGCCTTTACCTTTTCTAGATCCATTTTTAATTCGTTTGCAGAGATAACAAAACCCAAATAAATGAGTTTTTTCCTCATAATGATGATTTCTTCATATTAATTAGCAATTTCTCCTGCTGTAATCTCCTCATTACTACAACTATATTCTTTAAGTGTTCTGCTTCTGTCTTACTGAAAATCAATATATCGTTAAGATATACAATGACGAATTTCCCTATGAAATCCTTCAAGACTTCGTTCATCAACCTCATGAAAGTATTGGGCGCATTCATTAAGCCAAATGGCATGACAAGCCATTCATACAGCCCCTCATTCATCTTGAATGTTGTCTTCCATTCATCACCTTCTCTCATTCTAATTTGATGATACCCGCTTTTCAAATCAATCTTTGAAAAAAAAAATTCTCCACTCAAGCAATCCATCTAGTCGTCCATCCTTTGCAATGGAAATCTGTATCTAGTGGTAATCTTATTGATTTCCCTTGAGTCTGTACACATTCTCCAGCCTCCGTCTTTCTTTGGGTTGAGCACTGTCGGAACAATGCATGGACTCAAGCTTTCTTGAATCAATCCTTTGTCCATTAAATCCTGGACCTGTCTCTTAACCTCTTCATTTTCTTGTAGCGTCAACCGATATGCTTCTTTTTTCGTCAAACTGGCTCCAGGTATAAGATTGATATGATGGCTTATACTCCTGATAGGTGGCAATGAACAAGGTAGTTCGTCCACTACTATATCATCAAACTCTCTCAACAACTCCTGGATTTCTTCTAGTAAATCATCTATTCTCGTACTGGTCAAAAAAAAATTGGGCTTCCTGACCATAATAAATTGTGTGTCTTCCTTGTTCTTAACCTCATTAAGAAGTTCCTTCCCACTCATGAGAAGTACAATGTTTCTCATCTTTGTTTTAACTTCTTTATCCTTAATCGACAACAACATGTGAGTCCTACCATTTTTTTCTAGGGTGTACGTGTTCTTTCTCCCATCATGAACTATGTTTTTGTCATATTGCCACGGTCTACCCAGCAATAGATGAAAAACATCCATGGGAATGATATCACATAATATTTCATCTTTGTATCCTCCTATCTTAAATTCAACTAAATATTGTTTAGTGACATTTACCTAATGTCCTTTTTGTAGCCACAAAACTCTATATGGGCTTGGATGTACAACAGTCTCCAACTCCAACTTTTCTACCATCTCTTTGGATATGATATTATCTGTCCTACCGATGTCCACTATGACCTTGCATACTCTATCCTTAGTTTTGCAAGTAGTCTGAAACATACTGTTTCTTTGGGCTGGGTTCTCTTCCTCCTTCTCTGGCTTCAAGAGAACTTTCCTCATCATCAAAGATCTTCCGCCCTCAGCATATTTTTCCTCAACATTCTATCCTTGAGCTTCGACAATGTAAGTTTCACCACCATCTTTCTTCTTATCTGGACACTCATAGGATTTATGTCTGATTTTTCCACAGAAGAAGCATTTCACTTCACCTCCTCTACCTCTTCCTCTTCCTCTGGCTCGAGGAAAAGTATTTATATCAGCACAATGCCTTCCTTGTGAGCTTCCTCCCCTCTCAGGTTAAATTTGAGGTTTCTTTCCCTCTTCTTTAGGTTTCTGAGTTCTGTCTTGGGAAATTGTTTTGCCTCTGGCTTGACTTCTACCTCGGCCTCTCTGACCTTTCTTCCACCTCAGCTTCTCTTCATCTTTCAGAGCTATTTGATAAGAATCTTCCACATTTTGAATGGTCATCATGCCCATCTCATCTTGAATGTCATATCGCAGACCATTCATGTACATGGAAACTTTTTCATCATCGCTTTCCCGATGACCTGCTCTGATGTTTATCCTGTAAAATTCTTCAGTGTATTCCTTCACTGACATCAACTTCTGTCTCAAATTCTGCATCCTCCGAAATAGAGTGATTTGATAGTCCCTAGGTATAAATTTGGCTTTCATCTTTGCAAACATTCTATCCTAGCTTTTGATTTTGTGCTTGCCCTTGCAACGTCTGTCAGCCTGCAGTTCATCCCACCACAGTGCTGCATGCCCTTTAAGTCTAGTAACGACATGTTTTACTTTCTTGTCTTCCTCGACATCCTCATAGTTGAAGTATTTGTCTAGAGCTCTAATCCATTCTAGAAGTTCTTCAACATCCAAGTTTCCTTCGTACATTGGAATGTCCATTTTTTCCCTAGAACCTATCCTTACAACAACCCTGAATAGGCGTTCTTCTGCAGCATTTCGACTGCAACTTCTTCTCCTTTGTTTCCAACTTCATTTTCACTTTCAGCCTCGTTGATATCCCTAGCGTTGACTGTGCACCTTTGTGCTATCTCCATAGCATCAAGCTTGGCATGTAACTCAAGCATTTCTCTTTCCACTGCTGGATCAGGTAATTGCCTGTCTCTTCTTCTCGGCAGCATGGCTGAAATTTTTTTCCTTTCTCTTTGCTACAAAAAGCAAAGAATATTTTTTTTTCTCTGATACCAGAACTAGCGTAGACCACCTGCCCTCGGGCTGAGATCCACACAAGATCTTCACTAAACCCACGCCAAGGGTTAATTAAACCCTTTTTCTAAGCCACAAAGAACTTCGGATTTCAGGAGTTGGAGAGTCCTGATGTATTTCCATAGCTCTTGGCAAATGCCAAAATGAGAAACTCCGAATGGGATTAAGGGATAAGCTCCTCCCTTTGGATCCCTTCTTAATATGACCACAGCTAGAGCTAAGTGATAGTGCTCTTCGTGATTCGGGACTTCACGAGTTGGGGTGTTGAGCTCTCATGCTCCTCCCTTGCAAAACCCCATAAAACAATAAGTCAACATATTGTTGACTTCTCCCAAGCGACGTGATCTCCCCACCTATCTCCCACTAGACTTCGGCTTTCGGAACTTGAGAGAACAACCAATAGTCATTCCTCTCACCTTACAATTTCCCGAACTTTGAAATTTTTCCTTTTGGTGGGATTGATGGCTGTGAGCCTCCCTTGATCCAACGACTCAGATCTTTTCAAGATTTCATGAACCAGGAGTTTGAAATTCTCGACTCGAAAAAATATTTTCACACCAATTCCCGTATTCCTAGATAGACCTAACGGCTCCAATCTTTTCAGAATTTTGCGAACTAGGAGTTTGAAACTCTCGATTCCAAAGTCACTTGTCTCCTCTACTTCCCAAATTCCGAAATGCCAAAATACCAAAATGGGCTCAGCAATGATTAGTCCCTGACCAAATCTCGGTCCATGTGACTGCTTCCTCCGTGACCATAGCCCTACTCCAAATAAATGTCGTGTTTCGCGACTTTGGGGTTTTCAATAGAAAGTGCCCCAACTCCTTGTCATCGGAATTGTCGAAATGTCGAGCCCTGAAATGATGAAATGATTTGTTGGCTCAAACTAACCATGATCAACAGTTCATGTTAACTCTTGATGTCAAGGTGGCAGATTCATCCAACTCCTAACCACCTTACAGCTCCTCTGGATCCTACGGTCCTCGCAATTTCATGAGTTCTCCATAGAGAAATTTCACCGTTCGTTCACTCTTCTTCAAGGATCTCTGGCCAAAATGATTTGGCGTCCTTCCACCTAAACTTGGCTTCTATGAGATAATTTCCATCTCCACCTCCCTTTGAACACTTCAAAGGTGCTATCCCTCTTGATCTCTCACTTGAAAATTCAAGCCCCCAAAAGGAATCCTGCTCGCACTCCTTGCGACAACTTTCAAATAAGCTCTAGTTATTTGAGTCTTCGACCCTGTGCACTCTTACAATAGTAGTCCTTCAACATTCACCTTAGTCGATAAGCTATAAGGCTTCAACCAGACTATGAACACCTTCAATGACTCCGTGCCTCACCTACACTTCTGCTGGTTACGAGAACAATGATATCTCTCCTGAGCTTTCTGAGATAAAACTCAGATCCTCGTCAACGCACACCTTGCAGATGTTCACTCCACTCTTTGCAGGAATTCTCAGGAAGATAAACAATTGAAACTCATCCTTCTCCTCTCTCAGACTTTATACACTCAACATGAAATCATACACCCGACACAACATTGAAACAAAGGCATAACAGAGAAGATAAAACAACTATAAACATACCATTAAAAAATGTGAACAGTAATAATCATAACACCATGAAAGTTGAGTCAAATCTTCATATATTAACTCATGTGCTCCTGTACGTGGGTTCTTCTCTACAGTTCTCTGCTTCATCTCTACAACTTATGAAATCCGAATAATCATAATGTTCCTGTTACAATGATACAAGGGTGAGGGTGTCTATATCTGTTTTCCCTCCTATGCTTCTAAACTGTCTAATCTATTAAATTAAATCTACCTACTTGCATTCATTACACATAAATGCCTCTACATTAGACAAATGAGAGAAATGTTGAAGATATGTTTACAATATCTAGATATAAATGTAAGTATGCTTCCCTTAGCTATTACATTAAT
>SNQJ01S0150085.1:0-10246 GCA_010110895.2 Picea sitchensis | reverse complement strand
TCATGTTGGTATGAAATTGATGGAAATAAGGTTGATTCACTTTATGGATATGAACTCTAGACAAAAGAGCATGTTCAGGACCAATGTCAAAGGCCCTACCCAAATTTGGTCCAAGAGGAATTATTACATTGCTTACAACATTTCTTTCCCTGGAATTTATGGAGTGCATATCTCTATTTTGATTGAATTGAATGGTGTCCTAGTTAAAAAGGATGTAAAAATGTTAAATTACAACTTACTAACTAACAAGAGAAGGAAAAATAAAATCCTTGGAATGCAGATGACAAACAATTACATTATATTGTGAATAAGATGGTCCTGGTTGACGTGGACCAAGGTTATGAGAAGGCTCCCCTTGAGTTTGAACATGTGTTTCTGGAATATATTGGTCGTTGATTTATATACCTCTATTGGAATGGTTAGTATGCTGCAAATAAGGAGAAAATAAAATGTTAATTTACTAATTTTAGTAATCTATATATCGAAATGTTGTTGAAGAAATTTGACAAAGAATTATGGCACACAAATACCTTAGTTGTTCCAAGTGAAATAGTTATAATTGATTTTGTTGGTGGATGGATATTAGATCAGAAATTTGGGAGAGGAGACACAGATCCAATAACAACAGGTAAAGGTTGCAAATTATCAACCAATTTGGCAAGAAAACTACTGTCACCCACAAATTCAGATGGCCCTATATTTTGAATGTCTTCGAGAACTCTACGATGAAGGTTTTCCAACCTTCCTTCATGCTGCAACCTAGGATTTCCATTTGTTGAAGACTAAGGGTTGTCATTTGAATCAAGGATTTGAAAATGATCATCTTTTGGAATATGAGAAGTTTCCATAATGAACAACATTGTTATGAGATTCTGGAACATAAGAAATATCTAGAGTATGAAAATATTGTGGGAAAGAAGCATCAACAGGTATTGTTGTTCGCATGATAGAATCTAAACTTCGATACTTACGACTATCGAGAAAATCATTTTGAATATTATTTCAAGTGGTTCTTGTACGATACAAAGATCTTCTACGTTCATTTATTGCATCTTTGTTTTTTGATACCGTAAACGATGAATTTCATTTCTCCTCTCAATGTTGTCAGAGAACGAGTTTGTTTAGTAATACGTTTACTTGTGCCTTCGGTAGACATTTCCACAAAAGGAAAAAATACATCATGATTAACTTGGAATATATTGTTCCTTCAATAAACATTTATATCTTTAGTAAACAAATTTTACTAAACATATATTGTTCCTTCAGTAAACAATCTTTAGATCAATCCATATGACAATGATATGAAATTGAAAATTATCACAATTGAATATCAATCCATAAGACAAGTACAACATGTTTGATAATATTATGAATTCTTTATTATAAGGAAAAGTAGAGTAAGCCAACAAATCTACTCCCAATGGTGGAATGTCATCAACAAAATCCATGTTTGGAAGTAGTGGGAAAACATTTCCATTTTAAATCAGATCATTGAAATGGTCTTGAAATGGAAATCTCAACTCGGAGTTTTTTAACATGGATACATTTGTGATATTTGTTGGGACACAAGAGCCGGTCATCAAATTATAGAACATGAGTGGAACTTTATTTTTCTTGCACATGAGCACTATCTCGTCCACTGTTTGAAATGGAAGATATCCATGACATTTTATATTTATGTCTATTGAAAGGTGTTGCAACAAATTCCATTTGAATCCCCAGTCGTCCTCAAAACACTCCAAACTTCGTTCAATAGATGGTTCACAAAATATAAAATTATCCACTTCATCAATAGACCAAACATAGGTGGAACCATCATTGATGAGGCGTATAAGTTGGTAATTGTATAATGTCAATGACATACATCGTATGTCTGGGATTGGAACAAAAGAAAAACCCCACTGATTATTTAAAACATCCATCCAATATATTGTGTACCCATAGTAAGCGTAGTCTTCATAATCTTTGTCCAAATACAGCCAATAAATTTTACTTTTATAGACAACTGCCCCTTTTGGAGGTGTAGTGCCACCATAATGAATGTTTGTACACCTCCACACCATGCCAAGGCTACTGCAAATGAAATACCTTGATTGCATGTTCTTCGAAATATGTTTCAAAACAACCCATTCATATTTTCTAGGACTGACATTTTCCAAGAGTGTAAAGAAACCCGAGTCTCCAAACCATATAGAACCTATGTTTTTGAATGACTTCGTAAATGGATTCATCACAAAATAATTATTTGTAAGGGAGCATATTGTTGGTAAAGATAAAAAAATCATGGATCGAATAGTGCATTCAATTGTGTAGCTGGAATCTATAAATGGCACATGAAAACAACAAAYRCGACCAGTTTGATGAAGGTATCCTCCAACRAAGTAACCTTCCTCATCGTAGAGCAAAGGAATTAGAAAACCAAATTCATTGTAGGAAATTCGATGACAATGCGCGAGGTATGAAGGGGTTTGTAGAATAACATTCCAGTGTTTACAAACRGTTCTAAATCTTGTCAACACTAAGAAAGGGAGCCAATAAAATATCAGYTCCAAAATCTGGAATGGMAAACAACTCCATATTGTTGGATSCATAATGATGTCAAGAAGTTTCCTGGCACTSGAAAAATAGGAGTAAAATGATTATARCTTTTATAGAATGAAATCTATAACAAAAAGCTTGTAAAATAAATCAACCACTTCTAGGCATRAAAGATTTTATTTGAATATAAATTCTAGGCATCAAGTGAATATAAATCAACCACTTGTGAATATGACTTCTATGTATCAAGTGAATATAAATTTAATAAATCAAATAACCATTCTAATAAATGCAATGAAGATGAGGGTTTAACACCCAAAAAATATAATCCAAAATGAGAGATAAAAAATTCCTTATAGGCGTTGTTATATTGAGCATATTTACAGTGAACATATATAGAATAATAATCCAAGCAATAATTTTCTTTCAATTCATTAATTTTCTTCTAATTCATTAAGTATGAAGAAAGGTAAAAAATTACAATTGAATTCAATTAAATTAAACATAAAAAATATAAATTTCATATCTTAAGCAAAAATTTAAGAGATGGTTTAAAATACAATTTTTTTTTCTCTCATAAGTATATATGATCTATTCCACACATAAAATAGAGCAAAGGTGATATGCATAATGTAAGTTAATAGCCATTTTCTTAATAGTTTACCTTTTAAAGTTTAATATAATATTTCAATTTTCTTCACATGTCATAAGAAATGCTTTAAAATACATATTACTTTTGCTATGTTGATAATAATATATTATCTTATTATGTCTTAAAGATTTTAATTTTTATAAAAAATATTAAAAAATATGTATTTTAACTCTTCAAAGCAATATGTTACAAAACTGCGTGACAAAATAGTGAGTATGGAACATTGTTTTGTTAGCTTCAATTAAAACATTGTATCATTGTTATATGACATGATTGTAGACTTTAAATGCATTAAAGGCTCGTATTATATTAATTTAAAGTGATACCTTATAGATTAAATTAATCCAATTAATTTAATCTATAAGGTATCATTTATATACATTGTATATTATGAGGTGATGTGTCTTACTTTAATAGATTACCGACAATTAAAGTGATGTATTAATTAAAGGTAATTAAGGTATAAATATAATTAAATTAATTGAAAATATAAGGTATAATTTATGGTATATTATAGATTTATCAGTATAATTATAATTAAAGTAATAATTATACACCACTTTACATTAATATACCTTATTGTACTTATTGCCTTAGTTTAATCTATTAATAATTTTAATTTAAACATTTTAATTATTTTAATTATTTATTTAAATATTCCTTACCGTTTAGTTTAAATTGGCACTACTAAATCTATAATTTATTTGTGAATCTATAATAGATTCATAAATAAATTATAGATTTAAGTTTATGATTTCAACATTGTTTATTCCTTAATTTACTAATTTAATCTATAAGGTATCACTTATATACATTGGATATGATAAGATGATGTACCTTAATTTAATAGATTACTGAAAAATAAAGTGATGTATTAATTAAAAGTAATTAAGGTATAAATATAATTAAATTAATTAAAAGTATAAAGTATAATTTATGGTATATTATAGATTTATCGATATAACTATAATTAAATTAATAATTATACATCACTTTAAATTAATATACTTATTTTAATTAAATTTATTAATAATTGATTTAAACACTTTAATTATTTAAATTATTTATTTAAATAATCCTTACCGTTTAGGTTTAATTTGACACAACTAAATCTATAATTTATTTGTGAATCTATAATAGATTCACAAATAAATTATAGATTTAGGTTTATGATTACAACATTGTTTATTCCTTATATAAAATCAATATAAACACTTGAACGTCGACATTATGAGTTTAGAGTGTGCGTGAAGGGCCTCCTTACGGGCTATTCCAAATCCTTAATTATTTACCTTGTCTCATAATTGCTTCACCACGAATTACAAACATTAAGAAAAAGCTAGTCATGAATTAAAAACATTAAGAAAAAACCAGTCACGAATTACCATGTTTCATAATTACTTCACCACAAATTACAAACATTAAGAAAAAGCCAGTCACGAATTACAAACATTAAGAAAAGACCAAAGAAATGATCGCAGTTGTCAATTCATTAATTTTCTGCCAATTTTCTATCAGATTTCACTCGGGCTCTAATGGTTCCTGGGTATGTGCCTTATGGTTGCATATCTTCTCGAATTTTAAGGTGCACATATACATATATTAACATTCTCACATGACGAGCTTCACGATCTCACAGTGGAGTTCGTTTTCATTCAATTGCAAGCTTTATACAATGTCACGCACGAAGACTTTATGGATTGCCCAACTCCAATCACTTTTCTCACAGCAGTTGCTGGTTATCTGTTTTATTTTTGGTTTGTTGTTCAGGTAATATTAATCTCAAAATTTAACGCTTCAACATTTAATAATAAACAAAGATTTAGACATCATGAACTATGCAAGCTTCGAGTGCTTCCAAGATGGATCAACAAAGTTGTCTAGATACTATTTTGGACAAGTTCATTTGGTGATGATGCACCACAGAAATTGTTGGAATGGGTAAAGGTACAAATAAAGAAAAGAATGACAATGAATGGATTTTTGTTGAAAGAGGTAATACATGTTTTAGATCTAAGGATTAATATAATTTCAACTAGAAAGTTGGAAAGTGAAGGTTACATATCTATATTTATACATAAAAGTGGAAGGTCACCAAAGGATCACTGATGATGAAAAAATGAGAGAAGATAGGTACATTTTATTTATGTCAGTAATATGACTCTTATATCTCTTTGAGTCTCTGAGGAGTGGATACAACAACTTTGTGGAATCATAGGATTGGACACATAAGTGAGAAGGATCGGAATACTTCACAAAAATAAATTTGTTTCCAGATACTAAACAAATTGGTTTGGATTTACAATGTACTATGTTTAAGGAAAACATAAGAGAGTTAGTTTTCTTAGAGTTGGAAAGGTAAGAAGAATGAAAAGTTATAACATGTGCATGCAAATGTATGGGGACCAACTTATGTATTATCTCTTTGTGGCTCTCGTTGTGTAATTACTTTTTATTGATGATGCATCCTAGAAAACTTGGGTTTATTGCATTCAACAAAAGCTGATGTTTTGATACTTTAAGAAATGGAAACTTTGGTTGAGAATGAGGCGAGGAAAAAGGTTGAAGTGTCTTAGATTATAAAATGGAAGTAGAATATTGCAGTAAGAAGTTTGATGATTATTGTTGATACCATCACAGTTCATAGAGAAGACAGTTCTAGGAACACACAAGAAAATGGTGTCAGAAATGAATAATGAAGCGGGACCATCATGGAGCATAGAAAGAGGTATCTT
This sequence comes from Picea sitchensis, assembly GCA_010110895.2. Taxonomy (NCBI): domain Eukaryota; kingdom Viridiplantae; phylum Streptophyta; class Pinopsida; order Pinales; family Pinaceae; genus Picea; species Picea sitchensis. Next base: position 4,321 of record SNQJ01S0150085.1, on the reverse strand, counting down.
TTGATTGCATGGAAGGTTTCCCTTACAATTTTGGGCAGATGTTGTAGGAATATCATTGTTTACTTGATAAGCAGAGAGAGGACGCTAAGTTCTTTGGATGGTGAAATTCTAAGAGGAGGCATGGACATGTAAAAAGGTAAAATATTCATTTATAAAGACTTTTGGTTGTGAATTATTTTTCCATATAAATAAAAATAGAGCAGAGCTTGAAGAAAAAATGAAAATTAATACTTTTATTGGATATGGTGTGTGAATTTGGTTATGATTATGGGATTATGAAAATCACAAAATCATTAGGATTATGAATTTCATATTCAATGAGAGAAGGTCATGTATAAATATCAATTGCAAGAAAGGAAATGGGAAGAAGAAAAACTAGAATACACAGTGCGTGATGAGATCATTGAAAAATAAATTCAAAGACTGCAGAAAATCAAAATGTGCAACAACAGGAGAAACATGTACACTCAAACTCTTGCAAGTGTTGTTAGAATATCTACCGAGGTTAATTAGACCCCTAAATGATACTCTCCTTCATGAACTGTTATTTTACTAACTCACGGTGGTGAGAAAGTTATGAACAATCACAAGTGAACTACTAAAGGAAATTGGGAGTAAGGCATGAAAAGAGGAAATGGATTCCTTGGTAAATAACCATACTTGGACTTGATTCAGTTTCTTGCATGAAAAAGAGCATTCGAGAATAAATGGGTTTTCTGAGGTTGAAGGAGAATATGGAGGCAAAAAGCGGTGCAATGCTAGACTTGTTGTAAGGGTTTGCACAAAACAATGTAGGAATTTGATGAAAATATTTTCTCATGTTGTTAAAATGAATTCCATTAGGACTATTTCAGGTGTTGTGGCAGTAGAATATTTGTGTCTTGAACAATTATATATATAAACATCTTTTCTCCATGGTGACTTGGAACCAAAATATTTATATGGAAGCAACCATGAAAGGTGAGGTTAAAAGGGAAGGAGAATTTGTTATGCGGATTGAAGAAGAGCTTGTATGCCTAAAAAGCTCCAAGACAATTTTATTTGAAGTTTGATAGGTTATGATAGAACAAGGTTATAAAAGATGTCATTATGATCACTGCTTATTTTAAAAAGGATAGAAATGGAAGATATATTATCTTGCTATTGTGTAGATGACATGCTTGTTTCACTGCAAAGGTCTAGAAATGCATATAATATAAATGTGTTGAATAATAAATTAGCTAATTCATTTTAAGCTAAGGATTTGGGTGCTACAAAGAAAATCCTTGGTATGAGAATAACAAAGAGACAAAGAAAAATTTCAAATTGACATTGTCTTAGGGTGAATAAATACATAGAGAAGGTGTTGAGGTTTATAATGTAGAATGCAAAACCAATTAGTACACATTTGGTAATCATTTCCAAATTAACTAAGTAAATGTGTTCCAAGACGTGGGATGAGATAGAATACATGTCGGGGTCCCTCATTCATCACCTTGGTTAATAACTATGTGTCGATGGTTTGCACAAGACCATATATTGGACATGCAGTGGGAGTTGTGAGTATGTATATGAAAAATCTAGGTAAGAACATTGGGAGGCGGTAAAGTGGATTCTCATGTATTTGAGAGGTATTGCTACTCATGCATTATGTTTTGTGAGTTCGACATTGTTCTATAGGGATATGTTGAAGTTCAAATGTGATAAATATGAGAGGAGCGCCACGAGATTTATATTTTCTTTGTAGGTGGAACCATGATAGTTGGATTTTGAAACTGTAAAATATTGTTTCACTTTCAACAAAAGAAATTGTTGCTTCTACAGAGGCTGGTAAAGAGATGAGTTGGTTACATATGTTTATGGAGGAATTGGAAAAGTAGGAGAATAGAAGTTTGTATTGTGACAAGAGTGTCATTCATCTTGTAAATAAATCATCCTTCCATTCTAAAACTAATCATATGTAAGCAGCCTACCATTCATATGATCTGTCTTGGAATATAGAAAATTGATAGAGAAAAGATGCATACTAGCCAAAATCCCTCTAGGACATGTTAACAAAGGGAGTTGTTAGTTTGTGAGTGATTATCTTCTGTTTCATAGGTGTTTTTTCGACCTTGTTTACCCATGGTATGCACGGAATCCCATGCACCCCTCTATGTTGAGGGGTGTGGGGGTTTTCCACCCTCTTGGGGATCTGAGGTTCCTCCTCGGATAAGAGTCCGAGGGCAAGTGGGCCCCCAAAGGAAAAACCTCCTTGTGAGATTTATAATTGTAATTTCATAGTAAATTTGGACATTTCATGTCGCGGGGATGATTTTAGGATGGAAATTTATTTTTAAAATGTAGAAACCTTGATGAATCTTACTAATCCTTCACATGTCAACTTTAAATGATTGGCGATACTTTTGTAAAAAAAATATTAGCAAAAAAAAAAAAAAATTTTATAATTTTTATAAAATTTTAACGATTTTAAGGTAAAATAATTTTTATCCTATAGAATTTGGTGAATCATTTTTAAAATAATGAATCTCATTTTTGGAAAACCATGGGAAAATTAGCCCATAGTGAAATTTAGACCCTAAAATCATCCTTTCATTATAAAGTCATGAATGTATATGAGGTAGAAGTTATGTTAGGTTTTTTTTTCCATGAAACTAACCCTTTTTGAGGAAATCTGTGCAACTATGCATCATTAGAATATTTATTTCCATGTTTCTTTTATTTATTGATTATCCTATTTTTCTAACAACTATCAAAGAAAAGATAACTCATGAAAAGAAGGTTCCCAGTTCAAGTAACAATGGCATAAGATGGAAGGTTAGGGTTGAGAAATTTAATGACCAAAACACGGTTTTGAAAGATGAATATGGAATATTATTTATATCGAAGGATCTATTCCATTGTTAGGAGGAATAACAAAAGAATCAACAACCATGGAGGGCGAAGAATGGGAGGTTATTGACAAAAGGCACTAGGAATGATATGGTTGGGCTTGGAAGACAACATCATTGGCTTTCATTAGCAAGAAAAGAAAACGAAGGATATAATGGATGCATTGTCTAAACTATATGAAAACTACGAATCAACAAGGTATTTCTAATGAAGAATTGTTATGTAAGAAGATGTCAAAAGGTGGATGCAGACTGAGACCATTTTAAATGTTTTTAATATGGTTACTAATCAGCTAGGTTCTATAAAGTGGGCTTTGATGATGAGGTCGGGGCTCTTATAATGTGTCTTCATTGCCGGAAAGTTGGAATGGTTTGGTCGTGGTTGTAAGTAACTCTCTCTTTATTTCAAACACTTAAAATTTGATGATGTTGTGGTGTTATCCTTAGTGAGGAAATCGATGGAAAAATCCTGAGTGGAGACATTAAGTAATGTGTTAAACATGGAGAGGAGAGGAAGACAAAATGATAGAGGAAAGGGCTTAGGTAACCACGAGAATTCTTAGAAGGATGGAGTCAAATCTAGATTGGGAAAGATAGATTGTTGTAATTGTGGAATAAAAGGACATCTGAAGAAGAAAGACTCTGACTTGAAACAAAGAGATAGACAACAAAAGAGAAAATCGAGTAAATGTAACATATGATGTGTTTACAAGATGCTTTGATTATTCTTTTAGATATTTCCATTTAAATGAATTTAATACGATTACTAATCAGCTAGGTTCTATAAAAGTAGACTTTGATGATGAGGTCGGGGCTCTTATAATATTGTGTTCATTCCCAGAAAGTTGGAATGGCTTGGTCATGGTTGTAAGTAACTCTCTCTTTATTTCAAACACTTAAAAATTTGATGATGTTGTGGTGTTATCCTTAGTGAGGAAATGCGACAAAAAATCACAGGTGAGACACCAAGTAATGTGTTAAACATGGAGAACAGAGGAAGACAAAATGATAGAGGAAAGGGCTTAGGTAACCGCGAGAATTCTTGGAAGGATAGATCCAAATCTAGATTGGGAAAGATAGAGTGTTGTAATTGTGGGAATAAAGGACATCTAAAGAAAGACTACGAAGCTTCAAAGAAACAAAGAGATAGACAACAAGAGAAAAATCAGGAAGTAAATGTAACATATGATGTGTTACAAGATGCTTTGATTATTCTTTTAGATAATATTTATGAGTCTTGGGTAGTAGATTCAGGGGATTCATTTCATGCCACACTCCATAGGAAACATTTTCTAGATTATGTTCAAGGTGATTTTAGACAAGCTCATTTGGGTGATGATGCACCATGAAAAATTGTTGGAATGGGAAAGGTAAATATAAAACAAAGGAATGGAAACCAATGGTTGTTGAAAGAGGTAAGACATGTTCCATATATAAGGAAAAATCTAATT
>SNQJ01S0150084.1:0-23297 GCA_010110895.2 Picea sitchensis | reverse complement strand
TCATTGTAAATCTGGACCGTTCATTATAAGGTCGCAGATCTAACGGTAGAGATTATGTTAGGGTTTTTTTCCCTAGAAGGCAACCCTCTTTTATGAGGGAAATGTATTGCGGCTATGATTGATGGTGGATATTGTATTCTGAGAGAGGAGACTGTGAGAGAAAGAAGAGGAAGTTACAACGAGTTTTGTTGTAGGTTATATCCCTTCATTTGTTGGATAATAATAAAGGAAGGACCCGGCAATTTCTCTGGTGGACGTAGCCCACACTGGGTGAACCACGTAAATCTGTGTCTCTCTTGTATTGTGTGTCTTCTGTGTTTTGTTTCTGCATTTGTTTTATTTTATTGCTCCGCGGTTCTGCTTTTCTAACAGTACCATAACCAGGTTGTCCTTCAATAGTTTGAAAACCTCTTGTTGGTTCCCTATGTGGTCATCCATTGCTTGAACCTTTGCAATTCCTTTCAAGGGTGATGTGACGGATGGAGGATGATATCCATAAAGTGCTAGAAATGGGGACATTTTTTATGAAGTATGGAAGGATGTGGTGTACCACCATTCTACCAAGGGAAACCACTTGACCCATTGTGTTTGTTTATCAAATGTAAAGAAACGAAGATATTCTTCTAGACGTTTATCCACAATCTCATTTTCCCCATCGAATTGAGGATGGTAAGATGAGTTATGAGCCAATTGAGTACCCAAACAAGAAAATAATTTAGTCCAAAATTTTCCAATGAAAATTAGATCTTTGTCACTTACAATAATAATGGGGATTCCATGTAGCTTTTGAACTATGTCCATGAATATTGTGGCTATTGTACTTGATTTAAAAGGATGAGAAAGAGAGAAAAAATGGACATACTTTGTCAGTCGATGCACTACCATGATGACTGTATTTCCTTCAGATTTGGGTAATCTTGTAATTTGAAACTTCTTCCCAACGTTGACTTGGTATAATAATGGTTGTAGGAGACCTAGAGTCTTGATTGTCTCTCCCTTATTATATTTGTAGACCACACATTCAAACACGACCTTTTGAGCATAAGTTTTAAGACCTTCCCTAAAAAAATCATTCTTGATATTTTGGTACATTTTCAAGAATCCTTAATGTCCTCCTATAGGAGAAGTGTGCAATTCCACAAGGATATTTTGTTTGATTTGGGAATTCTTACATAAATATAGGTGATCATGATACCATAGAAAATCATTCTTCCGTACAAAATTATCTAATGAGTTGGGGTCGTCTTGTAGTTGTTGAATTATCTTGCTTTAATTGTATCCTTGCTTCTTCCACCCAATTAGTTTGTGGAATATAAATAACACACAGTGAACCTTCTGTTTCTTCTTCTTTCTTTGAAAGGACATCTGCCACAACATTATGTTTTCCTTTTTTAGCATATAATTTCAAAGTCACAACCTAGCATCTTTGTAACCCATTTTTGTTTCTCTTTTGAAGATAATTGTTTCCCCAAGAAGTACTTCAATCTATCATGATCTATTTTTTCTTTGAAGTGTCTTCCTATTAGGTAAGGGCGTCATTTATTGACTACATGCAGTATGACCAACATTTCTTTTTCAGAAAATTGTTTGAGTAGGTTTTTTCCTTTAATTTGGTTGCTTTCGAAGGCAAATGGCCTTCCTTATTGCATTAAAATTGCACCAATGTTATGGACTGAGGCATCACACTCCACAAGAAATGTTTTTGTGAAGTCAAGTGTGGCAAGGACATGAGTTTTACACATAGCCTCCTTAAGTTCTTCAAAAGCTTTGGTTGTTGTTTCGGTCCAAGAAAATGATTCCTTCTTCAATAATGTTGTTACAGGTGTTGTATTTTACCATAGTTCTTGATAAACTTGCGGTAATAGCTTTCCAATCCTAAGAATCCTCTAAGTTTCTTCAAGGTTTTGGGAATTGGTCATTTCCTCGTAACTTTATTTTTGTTAGGGTCCAATTTTACACCTTCATGAGATACAATATGACCCAAATATTCCACTTCCTTAACCCCGAAGGCACACTTGGAAGGATTTGAATAAAGTTGTTTCTCTTCCAATAGATGTAACACTTTTTCAAAATGTTATACCTACTTTTCCCAATATTATTTGTAGATTAGTATGTCATCAAAAAATAATGAGAAAAAATTTCTAAGGGCTTGAAAATAGAATTCATCAAGCTTTGAAATGTTGAAGGTGCACCGGTAAGTCCAAATGGCATAACCAAAACTTATAATGACCTTCATATGTTCTGAAAGTTTTTTGGGGATTGTCTTCCTGCCTCATTATGATTTGATGATAACCCAAATGAAGATCCAAGTTAGTAAAGAAAATTGCTCCATGCAATTCATATAATAATTCATCAATGAGAAGAATAGAAAACTTATCATTGATGGTCATTTTGTTGAGCTATCTATAGTTTGGACATATATGCCATGAACCATACTTTTCATAATCATCACCATTGGTGAGAAGAAAGAACTTTGGATAGGTTTAATGACATCATCCTCTAACATTTCTTGGATCATACGCTCAATTTCACTCTTATGTGCAAATTGATACCTATAAGGCCTAATGTTAGGTGGTACACTTCCGAGTTGCAAATGAATAACATAATCATGATCTCGATTTGGTGGAAGACCCTTCAAAATCTCTCCAAATACCTTGGAATGGTTGTCGATAACAATTTGGATATCCATTGGAGCAGAGGATATAGATGTTTGAACATCTAGTGAGCACAATTGTGCAATTACTCCACGGTATCCCTTTTTGAGTAATTTTGTCATGCTATTAGTGTTTATCACTTTAGAGGGTTTCCCTTGGATACCTCTAAGTTCAATTTCCTTTCCTTCTAAAAAAATTCTCATGAAAAGATCTTGAAAATTAAGGGCCATTATTCCCGATGATTGTAACCATTGGATCCCTAATACAAAATCAACACACCGATTTGGATGACAATCATGGGACTATCTAAACTCCCCCATTGAGATTAATACTATGGAACTTCCCAGAATAATTTATGGTACCTCCATCTGCAATCATTACTTGAAAATATGGTGCTAGATATACAAAGCAATTGAGATCTTTTGCTAATTGTAATTGATGAAGTTATGGGTATTGCCCGATTCAATCAACCTTGTTACCTTTTTATTTTTTATGTATCCTTGTATCTTGAGAGTTTGTGGAGTATTGATGCCGACCAATGCATGACAATATATCATTGGAGTAGTCCCTTCTAGATCTATATCTTGTAATGGTTCCAATTCTTGATCTTCTTCCTCTTCACAGTGTATGTAGAATGATTTCCTCTCACCACATTTATACCCTTTACTGTACTTGTTGTCACAATTGAAACATAGTCCCTTTACTCTTCTTTCATCCATTTGTTGAGGTGTAATCCTTGTTGTTTTAGGAGAGGTAACATGGTGCTCTCTATAGTTGTCCATGGCCACCCTTCTAGCAGCCATGTTTTTTTTTCCACTTTCCTTTCCATACTAAAAGATTTATCTAGGGATTTAGGTTCGAAGAGACAAACCTCATGTTGAATTTTCTTTACCTTGAGACTAAGCTTTTGGAATTGTTGAGTGTGCTCTATAATTAGAATTTTTTGCCGAAGATTTATCAGTTGACTAAAGAATGTATTTCTCTTAATATGCCCATAATGTGATATCAATTCCTCCGTGAAAATGGACCAAGAGATAATATAATTATTTTTTCTTTCACGAAGCCATTAATACCAAACAAATTGATCATTTTCTATATACAAGGATGAAATAGGTACATTTTGTAAGCTTGGCATTTGGTGTAGATCAAATAATCGCTCCATCTGGAATATCCATGTTATAGGATCTCTACCATCAAACTTCTTCATACTAATCTTTGGAATGAAGTAGTTCCTTGGTGCCGACTTGAACCCTTGATGATGTGGATCTTGGAATAATGAATAATCATGATTATGGGAATCAATCTTTATTTCCTACACATTTTCATGATTTCCTTGCATTTTGATATCTCCTACAGGGAGTCTCTCATCTAGAGAATGTAAGATCATGGAATACATGGATTATTGCAATTCTAACATCTTCTTTTCCATATGTGCATTATTTTCATTCATCTTCTTTTCCATGTAATTCTTGTTTTCATCCAATTTCCTTTTTATTTGATCTTCCAATTCTCTTTTAAGGTATTCCTGAGAATTTTTTACATCCACTGGTTTCAACATACTAACACTCATTTCATCAACTTGGTTCTTTAATTGGGTTAGCCTGTTTTCAAAATATTCATTTTCTTCGGAAGTCATGTATGAGTTTTTATGAGGAGTACCAATATTATTTCTTGTAGGACCCTTTTCCATGTGAAACAATAATAATTCTCCTCTTTTTCCTCTTTATCACAAATTTTGAATCACCAAAAATAGATCTTCAAATAAAAAGTTATGCCAATTGTAGTTACATACCTTTCAAACCGTTAACTTGGAGTATCACTAGATGATTGAACTTTGTCGTGATATATCTCTGAACTTTGATCCCTTCTAAGTCTGAATTTTTTTCCTGTAAGAATCTGATATGACTTCTTAAACTCCTAAAAATTTCACAGTCTGAACCTTCACTAATAAAAAGTTATAGAAATAATACCAAAATGTCTTCTTTAAGACTAATTTCAGGATTAATAAACAACCCCAACTTCCACGAGATATATATCACAAATTATAATGATTCAAAATCTAAAAAAATTGTCACATGTAAATCACTATGTCTTTCCTCACAATTTTTTTAAAATTTCAGTGTCAGAAACTTCACAAAAAAAAAGTTACGGCGAAAATGCCAAGCTGACTCTTTTAAAACTAATTTCAGGATTAGTCACAAGCCTTGCATTCCTTGGACTATATATCTGAAATTATAGTGAACCATAAGATAAAATTTGGATCACTTGTACTAGGAGATGTCTCCTTAGTATCAACAAAATTTGACTATTTGAAACCTCCCAAAAAAAAAATTATAGCGAAAATCCCAAGATGACTCATTTAAAATTGAATTCAAGATGAGTCAAAAACCCTATCTCCCATATGCTATGTCTCTAAAAGTATGATGACTCGGAACCTGAAATTTTTATCAATGGTACCTTGATAGGTCTTATAAGTAACCTCAATTTTTTTTTTTTTGATGCGGCCCAAAAAAAATGTTATAGCGAAAATTCCAAGATGACTTTATTGAGGAAGAAAAATCCTAGGATTGATGCTCTGATACCAAATGTTATGATCCAATGCCTTAAAAATGAGAAAAGGTCAATGAATACAGTCCATTTTGAGGGGGAAACCTCCTTTTACAATATATCCAACTCAAAATGCAATATGAGATGAGATAAGATGATCCTAAGACTAGGTCTCCTTGGCATATATATAGGAGACACATGGTACAATTATAATGAAAGGGTGCAATGAAAGGCTCTAGCAGACATACAAATATAACACTAGAAATGTAATAATTCAATATCTAGGGCTTAATAAGGGGTTTTATCCATAACTTGGGGCTTTGTCTAGGGATTAACATTGTAGGAGTTCAAGGATGACCAACAAATCATCCATTTCCTTACTAACAAAAGAATGCTTAAAGGTGCACACTAAATGCATTGTCGAGTACAACAATGAAATGATTGGGTTGCATTCCAATGTGGTTCCTAAACTAGTTAGCATCAAGGAGTTCCTTGATTTAGGATAAAAATTTCATAGAATAGTGAATACAAAAACAATAAGTTCCTATATGGGCTACAAGATTATTAACTTAAGGGTCATGACCAAAACCCCAAGATGATCAATTTTGAAACCATGGCCTAAAATTTCATTTTGGTTGCAAACAAAATAATTAAAAAGGGGGGGGGAGATAAAAGATGGAAAAAATCCCAAACTAAAGGGAAAAACATGTTTCATTTTCATAAAAAATATAAATAAATAAATCAGGAAAAAATGTCCTCTTCCATTATTTTAATTTAAAAATAAATAAATAAAAACAAAACAAAACATGTTTAAATATTTTGAAAAAAAAAAAAAATATTAAAAAAACAATTTTAAAATGTAAAAAAATATTGCATTAGGGGGATATTCTCATAATTCCCCCCGAGAATCACCCCCTTTTGCACACTGACCCCCCATTTCCCACCCACTCGCTCCACCTAGAATTACACCCTCCCCCGCCCCTTCCCTGACCCCCCATTCCCCCTCTCCTCATCCCACCCAACCCCCATGAGTGTCCGCCATTCCCACCCATTAAGGGAGGTGGCCTTGCACTCCATATTTTAGCCTTCGCTCATTTGGGGAATGAATAGGTAATGGTTAGGGGTGGAGGAGGGGATTTCCTTTCCACCAAGACATTAAAGGAGCAACATTCTCCAACTACCCACCCCACCCCTCACCATCCCCCCTGCCCACCCTATTATGGGAAAAATAATAGCTCCCCCTATGGGTATGTCTCCCCCTATCTATATGCTATTGATCTTCCTTTATGGATCTCTTCCTTTGAATTCTCTACAAGATATTGTGTAGATCAATGTAGGGATACATGTACAATGTTTTCCTTTCCTCTCTTCTAGTGTTTCTTATTGTCCATTGGTGCTTCCTCGTGTAATTCACTAACATATATAAAAAGCATTCATTATTTGATTTCTTCAATCACTTGTCATGTTCTCTTGACCATGTTGTCAAATAATTTCATTATGATGATATAGCTTTTGTTGACAATTTCTCTTTCATTGTTCTAATGTGCCTTTCATTGCTTTCATTTCTATGATCAATTGATTCCAATGTTGACTCATGTCCATAACTCTACTACTCAACTGTCCACAATGTTGACCCATTTGTCACTGTAATATTATGAATACTTCTCTTGAATGTGATACAATTGATTATCACATCAGACTGAATCAAATATATCCACGGATCTGATCTATCTGCTCATCAAACTCTGCATGTCTAAAAAAACATGTGTGGGAACACGACTTCTCAACCAATCAATCAGTTACTTTGTACTTCTGCTATCTAACTCGTCTGAATCTGTCTTTGTAAACACTTCATACTGCTCGAAAGATGATTCTCTAATCTATAATAGCTACTGCACTGACTCCCCTTGTTCAATATTCATATTTATTGGGAGTCTCCAAGACAGATGGCACAGAAAAATACCCGCTATGATGCAGAGTAATCTTCCTCTTCATATGTAGACTCATCATCTCTCTGAAATATGACTTATTCCTTTTTGTCTGTGGATTGATCTCGTACTACCATTCCTGAAAGTAGAATATCTTGAACCTATTCTTTATTCACTTATTCTTCTCTTCTTTCTCGTACTACTGCAAATCCTACGATCTCTGGGACCTAGTCTTTATTCACATGTTATTTTTTTATTTTCCATACTTTCTTATATCCGGTATCAATGTTCTCTTTCATAGAAGTATCGATCATGCTTCTACAATCATGAGCTATGTGTCCATAGTTATGGAATTTGTAACATTCAATGTCATGTGGGGCCACATAATCATTTCTTGTTTGATACTTTCTTCCATAAGCCCTGCAATCTGCAATTTTATGTCCAAAGTTAGTAGAATAAAAAAAATGACCATAAAAGAAAATTACACACCTGAGAGTGAATGATATTCTTTGTGGTGTAGTCCTTTTGAATTCTTGCCTTTGTTGATCGTGATCATGATTGAGGCTTCTTTGTGGCTTGGATGTGGAGGATCTTCTTCTGTAGTATTCTTCTTAAGTTTTTTGCATTTCTAGAATGTTCTTCTTCAAGGGATTGCATTCTTCTTGGTTCATCGAACCTTTAATGACTTCTACATAATTCTTTGGCTTCTATTCGTTCTTCCTTTCTCGCAACCTGGAGGGATTCTCTTCAACTGATGATATGGATGTTTCTTTCTCTTCAATATTCGTGTTGAGCTTGACAACTTTTACTCTTAACAAGACAACTTCTTCTTCAAGCTTCTCCACCTCTTCTTCTTTCTTCATCATCTAGTTCCTCATGACTTCTTCTATTCGCTTTACTTCTTCAAGTTGGATCTTCAATGTGATTATTTCATCTTTAAGTTTTCTTTCTTGTTGACTGAATTCTGCTTCAAGCTGATTTAAATCGTTAGTTCTTTCCTTGAGATGATCTCTCAATATCTAGTCTCTCTTTTTTGCTTCTTCCTTCTGTGTTGTTATTTTGGCTTCCAAATACTGCTTGTGGTCCTCGAGAGTTTCTTCAATCCTTTTCGCTTCTTCTAGATGACCTTTTAGCATCATGATTTTTTTCTCGACTTCTTTGGTGGTGGAGTTCTGTGATTCTTCCATCTTCTTTAGCTCTTCCTGTAGTGACTTGTTTTCTTTTCTTTCAGTCCTTAGATATTCAATTGCACTGATCAATTGTTCTCTATAATAAATGTATTCCTCTTCTTAGTCTTCCTCTTATGAATTTATCTGACATGATGAGCATATTTCTTCTTGTTCTGTACATGCATCTTCTTTGGCATTCTTTGATTTCGTGTTGGGAGAAAAATAGATATTATGTAGCTTGTCCCAAAGTTCTTTTGCTGATGAGATTTTACACACTTTGTCCTTTCTTGAATCACATGGTCCTTCCATAATGAAATCCATTGTTATTTTTTCGTTCTTCTTCATTTCCTTCTTGGTTGCAGTCTTCGGTTTCCTTGTAGCATTGTATCCTATCACAATTGATTTCTGAATGCCATATCCATGTGCCTGCAAGAATGTTTTCATCCTTCTGCTCCAATGCTCATACTCTAGACCATTATGACCATCAAACATTGTTAAACCATTCTCAGTGTATTCCATGAACTCCTTCATGATATCCTTCCAGTGGTTAAATTGTTTCCTTGAAGGAACCTGCTCTAATTCCAATTGTTGGATTACTGAGAGGGGGGTGAATCAATAATGAGAAATTATACCACTTTTAACCACAATATATATTTTTTAACTTAACCAACAGTGTTCAGCAGTTTATCATCAATGTATCATCTATGAATATATCATAAGAATGTAAACATAAGCAACATCACATCAAGAACACAATACACTCGTATTTACGTGGAAACCCAAATGGTAGAAAACCACAAAATGCTTTCTTATATATATCAAGAATTCATTCATAGGAAGCACCAACTTCCAAATTCTCTAGCTGCAACTAGAAGGAGGCTCCAACCCCCTATTCTCAAGCTCCAACTTGAAGGAAGCTACAACTCCTTGAATTCTCTGGCTCCAACCAGAAGGAGGCTACAACCCCCTGAGTTCTCCGACTCCAACCAAAAGGTGGATACAACCACCTAGTTCTCAGGCTCCAACCTGGAAGAAGCTTGAACTCCCTGATTCTTCGGCTCTAACCGGAAGGAGGCTACAACCCCCTTTCCTTGCCCCATCCTGTCACCCTGAAATATAAGTGTATATAAACTATTACTATCACAATCACTACCACTGTCAATGTCAATGTCATTGTCACTGCCACTATCACTATCACTGCCACTGCCACTGCCACTGTCACTGTCATTTCCACTATCACTGTCACTGCCATTGTCACATCAACCTATCCAGCTTGACACTATCTCATCCAAAAAACTAGATCTACTCTAAACCGCATGCAACTCATGCCAAGATCACCAAGAGCATATCTCAAACCATATGCTCAACATCACCAACACATGCCAAGATCACCAAGAGCATATCTCAAACCATATGCTCAACATCACCAACACATGCCTCTACCAAGCATATACAAATATCACCACATATCATCACAAGATGTGTGTCTCAACCAAGTACCAACTTGTACCGTGCATCAACCATGTACCTCAACCTGGACCATATATCTCAACCATCAACCATGTATCATAACAAGTGCATCAACCATGCACCAAACCTATATCATGAATACATGTACCATACCATGTGCCAACCATGCACATCAACCATGTACATCAACCATATCATGTACCATACTATGTGCCAACCATGCACATCAACCATGTACATCAATACCTGCACCATACCATATACCATATACCATGAAATGTGTCTCAACCATATACCATATTACTCTTACTCATGCCATGTACCATAAGATAACCCTCAAGTATCTACCAATATCACAAAGATGTGCCTCTAATAATGAACCATAACAACCATATATCAAGTACCAAGAGTATGTCTCAATCATGTAACAATATTACTTCAACCATATGCAACCATGAACTATGGATCACAAGGACCTCCAATACATGCCATCTTTCTTCTTGTTCTGTACCTGCATCTTCTTTGGCATTATCTGCTTTTGTGATGGGAGAAAAATAGATATTATGTAGCTTGTCCCAAAGTTCTTTAGTTGATGATCATTTACTCACTTTGTCCTTTGTTGAGTTACAAAGTCCTTCCATGATGAAATCCATTGCTATTTTGTTGTTGTTCTTCAATTCCTTCTTGGCTGTAGTCTTAGGTTTCCTTGTAGCATTGTATCTTGTTGCAACTGATTGCTAAATGTCATATCCATTTGCCTACAAGAATGTTTTTTTCCTTCTGCTCCAATTCTCATACTCTAGATCATTTTGACCATCAAACATTGGTACTCAATTCTTAGTGTATTCCATGAACTCCTTCATGATCTCCTTCCAGTGGTTAAATTTTTTCCTTGAAGGAACCTGCTCCGATTCCAATTGTTGGATTACTAAGAAGGGGGTGAATTAGTAATGAGTAATTATACCACTTTTAACCACAATATATATTCTTTAACTTAACCAACAATTTTCAACAGTTTATCATCAATGTAGCATCTATGAATATATCATAAGCATGTAAACATAAGCAACATCACATCAAGAACACATTACACCCGTATTTACATGGAAACCCAAATGGGAGAAAATCACATAATGTTTTCTTATATATATCAAGAATTCATTCATAGGAAGCACCAACTTCCAAATTCTCCAACTGCAACTGGAAGGAGGCTCAAACCCCCTATTCTTAGGCTCCAACCTGAAGGAAGCTACAACTCTCTGGATTCTCTGGCTCCAACTAGAAGGAGGCTACAACCCTTTAAGTTCTCTGGATCCAACCTGAAGGTGGCTACAACCACCTAGTTCTCAGACTCCAACCTGAAGGATGCTCCAACTCCTTGATTCTCCGGCTCCAACCAAATGGAGGATACAACCCCCTTTCATTTCCCCGTCCCATCACCCTAAAATATAAGTGTAGACAAACTATCACTATCACAATTAATCTCACTGTCACTATCACTACCACTGCTACTATCACTATCAATGTCACTACCACTGCCACTGTCACTGTCACTATCACTGCCACCACCACTTTCAATGTTATTGTCACTGTGAATGTCACTGTCACATCAACATTTCCAACCTGACATTGTCTCATCTGCGAAACTAAATCTACTCTCAACTGCATGCAACTCATGCCAATATCACCAATTTCATATCTCAAACCATATGCTCAACACCACCAACACATGCCTCTACCAAGCGTGTACCAAGATCACCACATATCATCACAAGATATGTGTCTCAACCAAGTACCAACTTGTACCATGCATCAACCGTGTACCTCAACCTGGACCAATGCCTCAACCATCAATCATGTATCATAACAAGTGCATCAACCATGCACCAAGCCTGTATTATCAATACATGTGCCAACTATGCACATCAACCATATCATGTACCATACCATGTGTCAACCATGCACATCATATATATATATCAGGCGGATCACCATCATCCACATAAGAGTGTTACAAGGGTATTATATTTTATCTAAAATTTGGCCAGTTTCCAATCTCCAAAGGAAAGAAGGGCATTGAAAATGAAGGCAAACCAATATGTATTAGTTGTTGAAGTGTTGTTTCAAAGAAATTCCGATGGAATGTTGTTAAGATGTATTGATTCAACAAAATCTCAAAAGGTGTTGGGAGAATTTCATGAAGGTGTTTGTGGAGGATATTTCACACCTACAACTATTGCACACAAAATTATGAGATTCGGTTACTATTGGCCTTCTATTTTGAAAGTCGCATATTCAATGATTAGAAAATGGATCTCTTGCCAAAAGTTTTCAAGGAAAATGAAAGAGCAACAATGTCGTTGCAACCAATAATAGTTGAGGAACCATTTACACCATGGGGATTAGATGTCATTGGACCAATCAATCCAAAGTCCAGCAAGGGCCATTCATTCATTCTCACTGCAACTGATTATTTCACCAAGTTGCAAGAAGCTACAGTTCTCAAAAAGGTTGATTATGAAGAGCTCATTAATTTCCTTAAAGAAAATATCTTATCAAGATTCAAAGTTCTAGAGAAGTTCATAACTGATAATGGATCAAATTTCATTGGATCTAAGCTCACCGAAATTTGTGGGGAATTTGGTATCATCATGGGGAAATCATTAAACTATTATCCCCAAGGAAATGGTTTAGTTGAATCAACAAATAAAACTTTGATCCATATCCTTAAAAAGACATTTGCAGTGAACTAGAGGAATTGTCATATGAAATTAATCAATGCATTATGGGACAACAGACTTACACCAAAGGGCGGTGCTAGTTCGTCACCATATACATTGGTATATGGAAAAGAAGCCAAAATTCCCATTCACTTGGAGTTGAATGCTCTGACATACGTTGTCAACATTGAATATTTAGAAGAAGTTTCTCCTCTGCAAAGAAAACATTATTAGTTGATGCAATTGGAAGAACAAAGAAATGAGGCATTAAGGAAAATGAATCAAAGGCAGTAGGTTATTCAGAAACATTTTGATCAAATCACATCAATAAAAGATTTTCAAAAGGGACAACTGGTATTACTATGGAATAAAGCCAAGGA
The DNA here is from genome assembly GCA_010110895.2 of Picea sitchensis. Taxonomy (NCBI): domain Eukaryota; kingdom Viridiplantae; phylum Streptophyta; class Pinopsida; order Pinales; family Pinaceae; genus Picea; species Picea sitchensis. The sequence goes on along the minus strand of SNQJ01S0150084.1, from coordinate 10,429 downwards.
AAAATTGTCTCTCCATACAAAGTTTGAAGCTTTGTGGATTGGTCCATATATCAATGAAAAAATTCTTGGATATAATTCATATATGTTGAAAGACATAAAGGGAACGGTGCAATTGTTGCTAGTAAATGGGAAATGTCTCAAAAATTTATTCTCTTGAGAATTTTCAGTCTCAACCTATACATAGTTTTTCTTCCTTTATGCATATTTTCAAAACCTTTGTTTTCTTTTGTTTTACTAACTCCATCACCTAATGGTCGAGATTTTGGATTCTCGGTAACCCAAAGGGGGTTACCGTCCCACATTTGGATCCAGTTGTTGACCCATAAATTTGTTAAGTCTTTCAAAAAGAATTCTCTTGTGTATTTTGACACTTAGAATTTTTTCACTTTTTCGCGGGTTCATGAGTCAATTTCATTCTTGTTACAAACTTTCGCCTCCTCCAAAATGCATCGTTGTATTCCACTGTATCCATTTTAAGCCAATACTTAGTTTCTTTTTCGTTTCTCATGGGTTTGTCACATATTCTCGTTTAAGTTTGAACCTCTGTCGTTTCCAAAATGCGCTACTGTGTTCCGTCATCCTCATTTTGCACCATACTTATAATTTTTTCAAATGTTCATCACAGGTATGAGCCACTCGCCCAATTCACTCAATTTTCACCACGACTAGTCCGTAAAATCGATTTATGATACTTAGTCATTTTTCAAGGTTTCTTTTTTCTCTCGATATTTCAATACTTAGTCGATTTTGAACTTCACCGCGTGTTCACAAGTCATAACTCTTCAAAAGTTCCCCCCCTTACATCTGATCGATCCAATCTCATACTTAGTCTTTTTTTAGTTTTCACCGCGGGTTTGTCTTGATTCCAATATTTCTTGATATGCATCCGATCCTTCGTTGATCTGTGGTAATACATGTCTCATCTTATAACTCTCCCCAAAGTACATTTAATGTTGATCTTATGAAAAATAACAAGTGGTTAAAATATTAAAAGGTCGTTATTAATGGCGACATTCTCGAGACAATTCTCCATCAATTCAAATTTAATTCACATTAATCTTTCCTTCGAAAGAAGATTTTCAAGGTATATTATAGTAAAAGGGATTACTTTGAAATTAGAATTTTAAAGTGACTGTACATTAGTCTGCCAACTTCATCGAGCATGACAACGAAAAGAAGAGAACAATTTTGTGGGGACACTCTAAAATCATTTGGGCAAGAGGATCATATATTCCAGTGGTCAAGATCATACTGGTATTATTCATCACTACCACTGTCGGAAAGGAATGTGAACCAAGTTTGGACATCATGGATTGCTTTAGAAGGTTGTATAGCAGAAGTTTTAAATTGCAAAGAACTAGTTCCCTGGTGCATGGACAAATACGATAAAAATCAAAGGAAAAATCAACTTCAAGGAGAATCTCCCATTTCTATAGAACCTTTAGTCTTCAAGAAAATGCTCAAACTCCCAGAGTCTATAATTACATTTAATGGAGATGAATCTAAGAATATATTGAAGGAAAGAAACAATGGACTGGAGCTTCTGCAAGAATATCTCGAAGCCCTGGCAATGATGCCAGAAGACTTATCCAACATCCAAGTCAGTTTGTTAAAAAACCATTATTGAGAAATAACATGGATTTTCGCCAAAGTAGCTGGTCAAGAGTCTACAACTACCATTCCCCGATTGGCTCTATATATTTTACATTTTACAGTTCATGAAAAAAAAAATTGACTTGGAAAATATTATTTCTAGAGAAATATCTTTTCAATTATCAAATTTCAAGAAGAACAAGTAATTTTACATGTCTTAATACCTAATATTTGTCATTAATTATTGTCATGTTTTCAAGGGTTTGAATTTGGGAAAAAGAGTTAATTGTAAAATTGACCCAGTAGAGATGTGGTACCTGACCTTATGGAAACAAAAGACTACATATCATTTTTATGAAGTTCATAATGTATTTGTTTCTTCCTTCAAAAAACTTATCTTTGGCCTAAAAACGTCAAGACTATATTTAGAAGCAACGACTTTCGTGGATAAGAAAGGAAGTATTGAAGCCATGGAGCACTATAATGTTATTAGAATTTACTGTTCTCGAGAAAAACCTTTGTATCTCCCATATTATGTGTCAGACAAGATATTTGTTGTAGAGGTTTGCAGACAATAAAAAATTTGGGCTCACTTCTTTCATGAAAAAAAAAAAAGCAATTCATTCCTTTTCCTCGGAGAATTGGGGAAATTTTGTTGAGAAGTATTTCAAATATTGATGAATTTCCAGTGCATTTTGACCAATATAAATTAAAGTTAGCAGACGAAATCAAAGGGTTCGACCCTATCAACTTGTTTATCGATCATATGATATCTGTTGACTTTATTGTTTCACTTGCTAATTCATTTCTATTTGGAGAAGAAAAAGGTGACGGCCGAGACCCTCAAGGAGTGTTTGTTGAAAAGAATTCAAACGGCATTGATATTGTTATTAGCACTTCTAACCAGCATAAACAAAGGGGAAGAGTTGTTAATGAAAAGAGTAATAGTTCTCCCAACGTATCTCAAAGAAGTAGCTAACCAAAACAAAATTCTCAACCAACAACACATGAACAAAAGAAGTCTTCAATGGGCAATTTTAATGATGGAGGTGACCATAATCCTCCTAAGGGAAGTCTTGAAAGTTCCTATAAACTTCTAGTAATCAATAAAAGAAAAAGACAGATAAATCAGTAAGGAAAAAATGAGGTCAAACCTGAAGATGAAATTACTCTTGAAGACATGGACCTAGATGCAAATATTGAAGACATAAAATTCCCCGATGAAGAAAAAAGAGTGCAGGAAAGCAAACAAGTTGTTGCAGAAATTGCCACACAGGAAGCAATTTTTTTTTAAGAAGAATCCATAACTCTACATAATGCTCTATTTGATAAATATTCAAATAAATTATTTTTTGAGAAAACTCATTCAAAAAACAAAAAAGTTCAAGGAAAGTGGAGCTCAGAACTTTACCTAAATGGAGTTCCATCATTGAAAATAGTACGAATTCATGACTTCATAGGTGAAGCCCTTAAAATGTCAATTGATTAAATTGAGAATGAAAACACCAATTTGAAAGAAAGAGTTAAAGAAATGGAGAGTGCTCTAATGCCACCTCCCATATTCGCTAGTCCAATTGCTACGTTTCAACCCTGGAGAAGCTTTGATAGAACACCATAATCTAGTTCAATATTGAGAGGGACATCAAGCTTATTTGTTGTATTCAAAAGATATGTTGGGGAAAACATTAATAAAATAATGTATTTAGTCCTTGAGACTAGGAATTGGCAAATAATTTCATTTATTTAGGATCAAGGATGACGAACCTGAGACAATATCTACAGGTCGACCTAGAAAATGATGAGGAGTTTTATAATGGAGCTATTACCACCTTTGCTACGAAAGTCTCAAATATGATTGAATTAAAAATAAAAGAAGAAGTCTTACCCTCCCCGATCTGTATTAAACAACTAAAGGCATGCTAGATTAAAAACTTAAATGTTTAAAAGAAACATTGGTTGATTTTGACACTGTAAGTGTCAAAAAGGGAGAATCATATCTAAAATTAGTTGAGTTGGATCTAGCTGGAACAACTGGAGAAGTTGATGACCCAAAGATAATTTTAAATTTCATATTTATGATTAAGGAGTAGTTTGAAAATAAATTAGAATCATTGAAATCTGCATTGGCCGAGAGATTCAATATTTTAACAAAGTATTCATAATTTGAAGTAGAAAGATGGTTAGTCTGTTATGTAAATAAGAATGAAGACATAAAAGACACATTACATCAAATTTCAATTGACTATCAAGAGATAAAGGATGCATTATTTCACATAAGAGTAAGGAAAGAAGTAACTTTCACGCCAATGAGGGATTACATTGAAAATTGGTTAAAGGAAGCTTTCATCAAAATAACGGAAAAAAAATCAAGAAATGGAAGTTAAAAACAGTCAAAGAATCCCAACAAAGGAGAGTACAAAAGGCATCTCGACGGGCATATAGAAGAGAGAGAAATCCATCATAGTGAGTAAAATGATCACACCTTTCATAATTTCTCTATTATTTTTCTCTTCTTGTTTAGGATTCATCAAGTTGTGTCATGTCTTTCTTAAGAAAACATAATCGACTTCTTATCATCTCCTTCTTTCTTCTTTTCAAGTTTAGCCCTATTCCACTTTCATTTTATGGTCCATTAGAGCCCAATCCCAATCCATTTGGATGAATGCTATTTTATTTTAAAAACAAACTTTTAAGACTATTATTTTTTAACTCCCAAGAGACCTATTCTCGGGTGTAATTTCAATTACTTCTCGAACTCTAAGTTATTGAGCATGGGATGTTTGAAGTGAACCTATCATATTATCTCTTATTTTGAATGCAATATGCTTTTAAAGTTCTCTCAATTATGGACTTGTGTTTTTCCTTCTTATGAATGTGATCAAATTTATGATACTGTGATTGATGTGAGAATTATATTATTTTTCATATAATGGTTATTTTATTTCTGTACAATATTTTGTGTATACCGTATCATAGTCTTTGAAAGATTCCTGATCCTCTTCTCAAGAATTCTCTTTGCGAATACATTAATTTTCAATCATTAGTATTCTCTATTCTATTGAGCGATAAAGATTGAAGTTTCTTTGAATATCCCCTATTTTAATATTTCAAGCATCAAGATCAATCTTTCAGAAAATACAGAGGAGTACCACCTCTATAAAAACATAGGGAGGTATTTATCCTCGTGAGGTTGTTGTTTGGATCTTATCTAAACATCAACATTAGTCTTCATATGCTAAAACAAAACTATTGATTCCATTAAACTATAAAGATTTTTTTCTTGAGTGTATGAGGAAATTTTGGCTTAGAATTGACCATCATTTTTTATTGTGACCCTAAATTTCTTAGTCACTTTTCGAAATATTTGTGGAATTTTTTAGGTTGTAATACGAGATTTTTTATTTATTCTCATTTGCAAATCCATGCCCCAATCTAAGGTTGATGACCACACTTTAGTCCATTCCCTATGCATATATCATCCGCATAATCAATAGTGGAATTAGTATGTCAATGTCTTAAAACACAACTACAACATGGCTACACATACCTCTACAGGGCACTCCCCTTTTGAGGTTTGTTTTGGTTTTCAACTTCTTACCCCGTATATGATCCATGTTTCTCTTCACCTCTATCCAGATTCCACCAGTAAAATATGTAAGACACAACATCTTCTTTTGTGAAAAACTTGGTCAAGATCCACAATAATGTCCATGATGTTCTTTGTTACAAACCTAGTGTAAAGCACTCCATCATTGATGTCAAGTTGCTCCACAATTTTGAGGTTGGTGATAGAATTTGGATTCACTTATAAAGACAATGCTTCAAAACTCAACAACATCACAAGCTCAAGCTGATCCCCTTTAGGCCTTACACCTTGGCTTGTCATTCATGATGTGGTAAATATTAATACGTTCCAGTTGTATGAGGCCCGTCGTTCAAAGGAATTCATTCTAGTCATGTATTCAAAGACCAAAGTTCTAGATTTTCAACCTCATGTTCCTAAAAAGACCATTCTTGATGTCTGCAGTAGATCCATTAGGTAGCATTAAATCACCACTTTGTTGGTGGTCTACAAAGGGACTTACTTGCTCAGGCTAAGTGGGTGTCCTAGTCAACGTTTAAGGAGTGGTTTCTCCATATTCAATAAAAAATGGTTTCTAATAGAAATATAAGACATTTTCCTCTCAACATGGGGAATTGACGAGCCTTAGTGTATTGAACATATGTGAACAAATATTATAGTTGTTATATTGATCCATTTAATTTGTCCTTTTATTTACTTTTGTATTTTATTTTTTAGTCCAAATTGATACTCACCTATTTTATTGAATTTAATTGTATATATGGTGAAACTTAATCGCTACGCCACATTTTTGTACTACAATATATAAATAATAAAATTGAGTGAATAAAAACATGTAAAATTTTGACAATTCTTCCTATGTGTTTGCATGCTCGTATCCTTACTTATTTGGTGGTATTCCTTTTTTATTGTCATTTTTTGAATTTAATAGTTTATAAAAAGTTAAACTTGTAAATAAACTAATTTTACCTTGTGAAGTAATTTTGAAGGTGGAGCCTGCAAAGTTTATTATACATATATGTGTGATGTTTCACACGATGCAACCATGTCTTTGTTTGCATATGTTTAAATATGCACACTTTGAAATATAAAAAATATTGTGATACACGCTCTTATTGATTTTGATTTTTATAAGTATTAGAGTAAATTTGGATTTTAAAATGGATGGAGTTGTCTTGTTGTTTTATGAAATGGATTGTTTCGTCGAAATATGGTGATATAAATTTACATGCATCATTACTTTTTGTTGTTCAAAATCTATTTTTGAACGCAGAAATGGATTCAACATGTTGAAAAACCTCTGGGGTACTCGGATTATACATAAATAATCACTCTAATCTACGAATATAACAATTTCTCGTCGGATTTTGGGCAAATGTCCCCGGAAAAAATCGTCATTTCATAAAACGTTTAGCCTACGACAAAATGGACCTCCTAAGGAAAATATTCAAATAATAAAATCATATGCCATGTCACACTAAGTTATAGTTGTTACCTAGTGAAGATTAATTTACATTGTCTCATTAATCACAGTTGCTAAGTAAGTGATGAGGGTTAAAAATAATAATGAAATGTTTATATTGTCGTACACACAATAATATATATATATATATATATATATATATATTCTTTGTTATATTTAAGTTAGTTATATAATAATATTCTATTATTCATTAGTTACATGATATATAACTTAGTTATATTCATCGTTATAGAATAACTTACATTATTATTAAGAACATTTCTCTTCACATTCAATGTCATAAGATAGACCCTCTCAATCAGTGCATTTGGATAGAAATATCATACATCAATGCTAAGAATATTTGTATAGCAAATTGTTATTTCACACCTATTAATTCTACTTTTTATAAGAAAAACAATCTAGATAAAAATTGTCCCTATAATACCCTAGAACAAGATATTTATAGTCTAAGAAATGAAGGTGATACCTTCCCTATAGAAGAATTTAATGTTAGAACTTCTAACCAAGCTATTATTTTAAGCAATGATTCCAACCCTAATCCTTTATGGCTAGACGAGGACCTTGTCTTAGCTAATAGATACACAAGAAACTCTGAATACTTGACCAAGAATTTGTTTGGTACTAAGCTATGTCGTTCTCACGATCTAATAATTTGCAATGGTGTAATGAAGCAGCCAGACTCCAACTAGATGACTTGTATTCATGGGCTAGGTAGCAGTGTCGTGGATTACGTGATATCTGATATCCTTGTATTCAACCAAATAGTGAATTTTGACCTTTTAAACGACCATGAACCTGACTCTGATCATAGACCTTTAACCCTAACTCTAAACATTGCCATGCAAAAAAGCCCCATTGAAAATTATGATAATCCAAGGCACTTGCTTTTTGACAAAATTAAATTTGATATTTTCTTAAAGGATTTAAATAGTGACTTAAATCTCCTAACTTATAAGGACAACATTGAAGACCTCTATTATGATTTTACAACAACCCTTTCCACTTCCAACAACAAGTTTTCTTTCGAGGTGTCTTGTAAAAAGAATAACAGAACAACCAGCCATTGATATGATAACGAATGTAAAATTTCTAGGAAACCCATCATGGATGCGTCTAATGATTCCTTAAAACTTCATAAGCTAAATACATACAAATCCCTAATTAAAAGGAAAAAAAAAAAGTGTATTGTATAACCAGAAAGCAAGAGGACTTTTACACCTATCTAAGCTAAATTCTAAGAAGTGTTGGAGGCAAATTCTAATTCATAAAACTAAAGAAAATAATATGATTCCCTCGAAGGATTGGAATGCCTATCTTAAAAGTCTCTACAAATTCCCTAACACCTTGGACACCATTCCAAATGTTGCTACAAAGGATGACGTTTTTTCTATGGAAGACATAGAGTTTGGGGTTAAGCAACTCGCAAATGGGAAAACTAAGGACATTGAAGGCTACAAAGCTAAAAAAATTTAAAATCAAAGGCCTATCCTTATCCATCACATACACAAGCTCTTCAATTTAGCAGTCAAGCATGGCTTCCTTAAACCCTGGACACAAATCCTTGTTGTACCTATTTTTAAAAGTGGGGATAAGAACATTCCCTCTAATTATAGTACCATTATGATTAGCCCCATTTTGGCCAAGTTGTAAAGAATTATTTGGGAAAAGAAGATTAGTCTATGGCTAGAAGGCCACAGAAAAAAGAGTTAAAGGCCAAGCTAGATTTAGGAGATATCATTCAACTGCGAACCACCTTGTTATGCTTAGGTTAATTGCAAAGGAGTGCCACAATAAAAATAAAAAATAAAAAGCAATCTCATGTGTTGTTTTGTTGACTTTAGAAAAAAATTTGACATGGTACCCAGGACAAACTTTTGGGATAGGTTGGAAGAGATAAAAGTGCCTGTCAAGTTGAGGGATCCTGCAATAAGGTTGTATGAGAATGTTATTGCCAAGTTTAGGAACACTAAGGGTTGGTCAAAAGAAATTAATTTCAATATTTAAGTCAAGCAAGGTTGTCCCTTGTCCCCTGCCCTCTTTGGAATATACATTGACAAGTTAGAAGAATGTTTCGAAGAAGCAAGTTGTGTCGGCCCGACTCTCACTGGGATGGTTGTCATTCTTCTTCTTTATGCTTATGATATTGTTCTTATGGTGATGAGTCCCCACGATCTTGGAAAGAAACTAAGAATCCTCAAGGATTTCTTCTCCAATACAGGTATGACTGTTAATACAAACAAACAAAAAAGTCATGATAATTAAATCCAATAAGATTACCTATGTTTTTGTATATGACAACAACAACTTGGAGGAAGTGCCTTCATACAAATATCTCATAATCTTTATTCACCACAAGTTCAACTGGAATTATAACATTTATAAAAGGATAAATTGAGGGTGGAAATCTTATTATGGGCTTGAAAACAATTGTAATCAATGGATCTTTGGATATGTGATAAGGAAAAACTCCTCTTTGAGACTCTTGTTACTCCTATTATTCTATATGGATGGGAAGTTCAGGGATGCAGTATCTCTAGAGAGTCATGGAGAAATATAGAGCAGATCTAAAAGAAATTTATAACCAATAATCTCAAAATTAAAGGAAATACGCCCTATCTTATCATCCTCACATAAGCAAGCCTTTCCCTCATTGAGAGCACGACTATGACCTGATACCTATTGCATAAGAAAAATTTAAACAACATGGAAGACGAGAGGCTTCCTAAAATTGTTTCAAACTCCGAACAAAACAACCTTCGACTCAAGCAGGGATGGCATAAGGATGACCAATATTGGCTAAACCATTGGGGAATAAATGAATAGATCATGTTGCAAAATAAGAATAATATTAAAAATGTTATTACATCAAAATTTAAGGAGAAAATAAGGTGCGATAAAGAGTTAGAGAGAAAAAGAAAATTAAGATATTATAAGGAGGTAATCAACCCCAATCTAGAAGATCAAAAATATCTCTATGTTTTGACAAGTGTAAAGAAAAAAAATAAGCATTGCTAAAATAAGAACAAATTCTCAAGAGCTCCATAGTGAAACGGGGCGTTGGTCAATTCCAAAAATGTTGTGGGATGAACAAGTTTGTCACATTTGTGACTCTAAGAGGATTGAAGATGAAAAACAGTTTCTCTTAGAATGTCCAGCTTATACCTAGATTAGATCTCAATTTCAAAAGATCTATCACACTACCAACCTTCCTAACATTTTAACTCAACAAAACTATTGTGATATTGGAAAGCTTCTCTTAATGTTTTTTGAGCACAAAAATAAAATTCCAAAGAAATCCAAGTAATCCATTATATTTGTTAGATAATCCAAAAATACAATTATCATAGTTTATAAAGATAGAATAAATTGATTATTAATTTAAGAATATTAAATTAATAATCTAGAATATTTGATAAATAAATGTAGACCTTTAGAGATACATTATTGTTGTAAAAGATATGACTCTAAAGAGGTGTCGTATCTTAGGCTCTAAATTGTAACAACCCTCCTAGTTAAGGACAACTACTCTGTCAACCGGTGCAAAAAAAAAATTGTTTGTTAGAGTGTGTGCGCGCATGTAGAAGAAACAACCCCCCTCGACTCTACGTCACCACTCGAACCAACAAGACGCAAGTAAGACGAACACAATCAAGACGACCTGACATATCCTAGTGACAACAAGAAATAAACGCCCTTGGACATAAGGCGTGCAACTAGCAGTTGTAAGCAGAAAAAGACACCAGGGGTTAGGCACATTAATGTCCCAG